>CAJUYH010006171.1:21004-36405 GCA_910591685.1 Galerucella tenella
CAGTAGCTTTATCAAACGTTTGATAAAGCTACTGTGTTAGCGAAACGCGTCACTTTATGTTTAAATTACAATGTAGATTTTACAAAATAAAATTGTTCGATTTCATAACTTATGTATCTTAGATACTTGGACAAGCAGGTACATTTTATTAACCACAATTATTATTTTTAGAAACTGAGATGCCTACTGGAGATGGGATTCTAAAAACGACCAAAGATGCGATGGCAACAGCAACATTTTTAGAATTTATGGATAATCTATTTGACAGTGTCAAGGGTATGTCCAGACAATATGACCGGATGAAGCCTCTAAAAGGTATCCTAAAGGCTGTTAACTCGGGGTCGCTAGCCCACCAAGCTGGTGGTCCTCAAATTGTGTAAAGGTCAATCGACACGTTTTAATAAGCCTCGGAACACCGCAGCGCGGTGGTGAGATTGATATAGGTAGTAGTGATCGGAATCCTCCGGGTGACCGAGACCTTGTACCACTATATGATTGCCCAATGTGTGACCGGGCATTCACAACTAGGACGGGTCTGGGTGTGCATGAGAGCAGGGCACATCCGGTAGAAAACAATGAAGGGATTGTTGTGGAAAGAGTAAAGGCGCGTGGGTCTGGCGAGGAGCGTATGATGGCGCGGTACGAAGCAGAGGTCACCATCAGTGGCACCTCCGCCATGAATGAACATCTAACGCCGTTAATGCCGGGTAGGACTCTCGAAGCAGTGAAAGGGAAGCGGAGAAACACCGACTACCGGAAGCTGGTGAAGCTGGTTCATGAGTCCATACAAGCCCTCACTAGTAGTCGCCCATCGCCAGAACTGGTACCTTTATTCGGAATTCCTGATGTTCCCACTGCGGAAACTGGTACTTTCTTTGACGCTATCGACTCTTTGTCAGAGGAGCTTAGTGATGAAAGTCTCGGGGACCGATGTGTGTTCATGATGGAGCTAATTGCTAGCAGTCGTACCGACGATGTCTCTGATCCGCTTTGGCAAATAATCAAAGATATGGTCCCGACTAGAGTGAGATGCTCCAACAAGCGTGGTGATCCACGGATGATTGAACCATTTAACTTGAGAGAGAGAAGGGCGAGATATCGACAGGTGCAGCAGCTGTACCATAAAAATACGAAAGAATGCGCTAGAAGAATTCTTGATGGAGTGGAGGGAGTGCCAACTGTTGAAGCGGACCCTGCTGAATTCGAACGCTTCTGGAAAGAAGTATTCGAATCTGATGGGGGAGCCTTTGGTAGATTGGGAGAGCCCTCTGCCCCTGATAGAATCTTTAATCACGTTTGGGCGCCAATAACCGCCAAGGAATGTGCTCGGCATAAGGTTCACAATGGTAAGGCTGCTGGACCTGACGGACTGCGGACTGGAATAAGCTTCCGTCCAGCCTTTTTGCTGTTTTAATTTGATTATGGCGTATAGGCGCCTTCCTTTCAATCCTTGGTGAAGCGCGCCGCCGCCGCCGCATATGGCTGTGCTGGATATCAGCAAGGCATTTGACACCGTTAATCATGATAGTCTCCTCAGTGCCTGCAGAAGCTCTGGAATCCTAGATGATGTGTTGGTTTACCTCACCGACGTTCATAACAACGGGCACACTGCTCTGGAAATTCCAAATGGTAGTGGAAGGAAGTTGAGGGTCCAGTGCAATGCGCTTGCTTCTGCCATGAGATGCTAGCGTGGTGCTAATAGGCGGCCGCATGGATTACCGATGTGTCGTGTTGGGTGTAAAGAGCCCGAGACAGCTGCACACATCGTCCAATGCTGCTTCCGTACGCACGGCGGGCGCATCTTGAGGGATTGTAAAGGAATATCAATACCCCAAACGGCATTACGAAACCTGATATTTGTGCGTGGAAGGATGACCAGAACACCTACTCGGTCATCGATGCTCAAGTGGTTGCGGCTGATGCGGACCTTGATCGGGTTAATAACGATAAGATCAAGATAAATACAGCACGGCGGGCATTGCGAGTATGATCGTCGATCAGCGTCAAGCGGTTCGACATGTGACGGGGAGACGAATGAATCTGTCTGATGTGCGCTTCTTGGCTGCCACGCTGTCTTGGCGAGGTGTCTGGTCACCTAAAAGCGTGGACTTTCTAGAAAGCATTGGTATGACTCCTGCACTGTTGGGGAAAATTCCCTCAATGGTGCTCCGCGGGTCATACACTAATTGCCTGCGGTGGGGTCAAATGACGAACATCAATCATCGTCCACGCTAATTTAATTTACCATCGGTACTAAAGGGGTCTCGCAGTGAATGGTGACAGCCGGATTTTGCCAGGTAGTCACTGTCATCGGACGCTGTCAAGGAAATTCGGGCGATCCCCATCACCAATACCTACAGAACATCGGGCGAAAGCCCTGCCGTACTTGGTGGCGACTTACAAGTATAAAAATTCTACCAATAATGAGGACGGGGGGTTTTGTACGAACAGCGGCTCCGGTGTCGGTTGACTTTTTATTACGGTAGGGTGGGGGGATTACTACCGCGGTACAGATTGGTGTGGTATGGTGATAATCTCGTCAATCCGTTAACTAAATGATGAGCCAAGACATGAGATTGCTGTGCTGCTTGATGTGATGATAGCAGCACGTTTCAAAGCAACTCGTCTGTATCTGTATCTGTCTGTATCTACGGTATGTGACAATATCTTTAAAAGCTTCAAAGAATAACCAAATATGTTTCATTTGAATTATTATCATGAATACATTTTCAACACTCTAATTTTGTGTTGCCCTGCAGAATGTGAAAACGTTACGCTACTGATTTGTATGAGATATAAGGTTTGTTCCGACCCCTCGAAAAACCGTAACATGACGATCACGCTCATGCGCAGTGATTGAAATGCGTTCCAACCGAGACGTGATGGTTTATCGGACGATCCTATTTGCGTTCCAACCTGCCTTTGGATCATTTATGTAACGGTTTCAGAACGGTAATTTCGATACACGGCTCAAATTAAATACTGTTTGGACTGACCTGCGCATTGATACTGTATTGAATTAAACAGCTGTTTTATCTGTCATTTATCTTGGTTATGTTTCTTGCATTCCTTTAAGCGTTTTGACCAATTTTTCAATTTTTAATTTTTCTACCTAATGTTTTGTGTGGCGTTTGGTACGATACGGTATATTAATCTTGCTTCAGTAAAGAAAGTTCTATGTAAAAATGAGATACGATATAATTGGCGATTTTTCAGAATTTGATAGTACAAGTAGTGAAGATGATTTGGAATTAATTCCCAACAAAAGAGTTGAGACTGAAAATTATTTAGATGGGAACTTAATTTGAAGTAGATACCAACTTAATTAAGTAATAATGTTGTGAATTGGGCTGATACATCTTTCAAAAATATTATTTCACAAAATATGTCCATATGTTATTATATTCTAATTAATCCTACTGATCTGATCGTACGAAATGCAATCACAAAACCGTTCCAGCCTGGCAGTGATTTTTATAGACATGTAACCGTGTGAAGTTAACGCCTGCGCATATAATCAATCCTAGCAGTTCTGAAACCGTTTCGTGATCGTACAAAACTTGTGGGTTGGAACAAACCCACATAATAATTGAGGAAAATAAACATTGTTCGAAAACACATGTTTCTCACTGAAAAATTTTGTATTGTACAGAATTTACCTCTTGTGATGCGTGACAAAAGTTACGATCCCTTGTTTGTATACTAAAGAAACTTCTCATCATCTTCTCGGCATCAACCAATTTGACCGATAGTAAAAATATTCTCAGAAGTTTAAATATTTAATTCGCCACAGTCGAAAATGGATTGATTAGCTCCCATCAAAAATTCAAGAGAAAGTGTCCAAACAATTCTTATTTTGTTGGCACGTAAAACCGTTCTCAGAAGAATTCGGGTGTCATATCCCTTCGTTTTTCAAAATCGTGCAAGTATCAACATTTTTATGAGTTATGCGAGCTTTCCTACGAGAAAACATCAATTTTAGCAAATTCCCGCAACTAAGGAACGTTTAAATGTCTGATGAATAAATAATGTTGTTCTGTGTAAATATATAAATAGTTTTCGATTTCGAGTTTCATTCACTAAACACACCAATAATTGGAAAAGTAGTTCGCTAACCATCAGCTTACGTGCACTTGCGTAATTCAAACATCGATTCCCTCCCACTTATGGATCAGTTGGCAATTATGGGCAGAAAGTTTTTAGATTGAGCCATATCTTCCTGAATTGAACCCTATCGAAAAAATATAGACATCATTCAAAAATTGGGTAGCAGGTTAAACATTTGTGTTAAAGGATGTTGAAGCATCATCTCGGAAAAAATACGACAAGTTGCCACATAGCCAATGGACAAATATTTGTCGATACGTCAAAAAATATGAAAACTCACAAATAGAACGAGAACACATCCCATATAATACGTTGGATCATTCATGTTTCAACGTTAATACTGGCTTTTATAATGAAGATTTCTCAGATCTTCATAGCGACAGTAGTTCACATGCACAACCATTATAAACAGTTGATGACTCATATTAATAATGATTATAATAAGCTCAACCTTCCGGTACTTGCGCCAAATCTCCTGAGCCCAGTCGGTACATGACGCTCTATAGTTTTTCAAATGGAGGGGATAAAGTTACGTGGCATTAGGCACCTTTCAGTTGTGAGACGTATTTAGGGCTGTGAGCTGAATGGCTTAAATAATATTCTCTATTAATGTCTAGTACACCCAGTGAGAATGCTGTTAATATTGGTGACAAAAAATTATAATTTCAGTAGGTTATAATATCCCAAAAAATTCCATAATGTTCATAATAATGGGCGCTTTGCAGCGAGGTACCGGTTCCTTCGCAAAAATGCGTTGGCCTTGTCTTGGATCTTAATCATTGATTACTTTGCGGCGCACACAGGCGCAAAGACAAAAGGGGCGCCGCTTTCGAAATTATTTTCTTTACACTAACACAACATTATTATATTCCTTTGTAGTGGTGTATCGATAAGTAGATGAATAGACGCAACAAATGCCTCGTAGACAACAAAACATAATATTGTGCTTATTGTACAAGTCTCCCAAGTTTGTTTGAATGAATTTATAAACGCAACCCGACTTTCAGAAGCGAAATAGCCAAAACCATAATTGATTGAACAGTAATTCAATCGAAAGTGTTTGCAAGGTACTAAAAATAATAAATAGTTTGTGTGTTACTGATAGATTTAACGTGTTTTCACGATGAGTGGTAGTAATCAAGATTTATATAAAAGTAATAATCTGGTTACCAGAATTTAATAAGGAGGAGAAAACAAGAAGAAGAACGTGATAAAAATGCAACAAGAATCAGTAAATATTATACGGCAATACCATCCTCTTCCAAAGAATCATTGGAGACAGAAACCAGTCATTTTATTGATGAAGGTGTTGTAGAATCTGATCTAAAAAATCGTTTCCATTTATATTTTTTTATTAAAGTATCCCAGCTTTTCTATAGGTAATTTTATTTATCTTATTTTTAGAATGTCAGGCTCTCGTGCTAGTAAAATTTTGAAAATGGCTTTACAAAATGAACTTCTTTTTGAAATCCCGACATGTAGTTCTAATGCTGCAATTGCGAACAATGACAATTCTGATGCAAAAGAATTCACTGAGCATTACATAACTATTAATGAACCTGATCCTGGATCATATAAGAATCTAATTTTTCCAAACAACGATGAAATTGTCAGCCGCGATGTCCCAGTTTACATACCCCATTTGGATAACCAGCTTGAAGAAAACACTGAAGAAGAAATCCTTGAACAAGAGATCACTAAGGAACAACCTGGTCCGAATTCGGAAGTAATCGTTATTCTTCCCAATAACAATGAAAGTCAAGATCATGAGCAGGATTATGTACCAACTGCAGATGAAGAAGAAGAACCGGAATTAGAAAAATCTACCGAAATAAATAAAAAGCGTAGACATGTAGATGAAAGTAATTGGTCGGATAATAAAAATAAACGTAAAAGGGAGCGTGGAAAATAATACCAAGGAAGAAGGAAAGTTGATGGGCGCTGGGTATATACCATCCCTAACAATGAAAGGAAAATTAAAGAAAGATGTAAATGCAAATTAGGTAAAAATAACTCTAAACTACAATGTACAAAGTTTTCCGAAGAAAACAGAGCGCAATTGTTTAAAGATTTTTGGAAAATGAGTGACGGTGAAAAAAAAGGGGTATGTAAAAATGTTAATTAAAGTAAAAGACCGAGAGATAGAAAGCAAGATGACAAATCCAGACGTTCGTATTCCTACCATTTACAATTAAAAGAAACAAAACTGCGCGTATGTAAAAATATGTTTTTAAATACGTTCTCCATAGGCGAGTCCGCTGCTATTTCCTGGAAGAAGAAAGGTAATCAGGATGAAGAAGAATTACCACACCTAACAGGGGACTTGTTAGAAGAGGCTAAAACCGGACGAAGATTCTCCAGACTTGCTATCTTCGAGGAACGAAAACGAAATTTATATTCATTTTTTGAGAGTCTGCCAAAAATGGAGTCTCACTATTGTCGGTTCAGGACGACCAAATTGTATCTTGAGCCATTGTGAACTTCGAAGTCTCAAGTTTACCGACTTTATACTAATAGCTGGTGCCCGGAGAAAAGCATACAACCATTATCGTTGACGCTGTTTTTAACTACCTTCGATGACATGATAAAATGGCTTTACAAAATGAACTTCTTTTTGAAATCCCGACGTTGAAATGAAATATTTTCATTTCAACTGAAAGGTTTATAGCAGTAAAGAGGGTTTGATTATGGGCAACCCTCTCAGTCCCCTATTATCAGAAATTTTCATGGATAATATAGAAAAGATAATTCATAAACACCCCCTTAGTAAAAAATGTGTTTACTGGCACGGATATGTAGATGACATTTTAGCTTGCTTCACTGGTACTACGAGACAATTAGATAACTTCATTACTCACATCAACTCAATACATAAAAATATCAAATTTACAGTAGAAATTGAACAAAATAAGTCCATAAACTTTCTAGATCTTACAATTTCAAATATAAATGATAGACATGACTTTTCTATATTTCACAAACCATCACATACAGACATTACAATTCATAATAGTTCAGTCCACCCAATCAGTCATAAATTAGCAGCTTTCAATAGTATGATACATATAGACTTTTAACAGTTCCATTAAATATTGACAATTACCATAAAGAACTAAATATAATAAAACAAATAGCGGTTAATAATAATTACGATCCAAATTTAATTGACAACATCATAAATAAAAAGATACGAAAACATACTCTAGAACAAGTATTTCCTTCTGATAAAAACAAAAATAACCAATTTAGGCCGGTCTTTTCACCTAACAATAAAGTCTCTGATATGTATCTATCAGATAAACTAATCAGATAGAAATATCTAACGGATAACTTTATTCCGTATTTTCATCATATTCTATCTCACAGGTACCTATCTCTTACTTGGAATTGTACCTAGCTTCACGTTGCTGTCAAATATGTACCGTTTCAAGTGCCTTGCCTCAAAACAGAGATCAACATATAGGTTTGTGCTAGTGGACAGAAAATTTTCAAATTTTTCGTGTGTAGTGTGTAGTTTGCTTGTAGTATACTACGACACAGTTTATTGTGTGTTTATATTGTGGTTTATTGTGGTTAGGAGTTGTTTTATTTCAATTTCTATTTTCATCATGGAAAAGAAAGCTTTGGGAAAAAGAGTGGACAGGGCTCCAAATTTTACACAAAATGAGACCCGTTTGTTAGTGAAATTGTGTTTGAATGCCAAACACATCATAGAAAATAAACAAACAGATTCTTACTTGTGAAAATTAAAAGATGAGACTTGGCAGAAAATATGTTTGAAATTTAATGCAACATCAGGTAGCCCAATAAACATTTTCATTTATATAATAGTAACCGTAAAGTTATCAGCACTATTTTATAAAACCGTAATTTATATAAGCTAAGCATAGTAATATTTCTGTTACCCTTATAAACCCTTTACAACACTTAAATGTAGCAATTTGTAAGAGTTGCGAACACCTTTCTTAAGTAACGTTATAAAACCTATAGGTCTATAACTAATAGTTACAGAAATATTTCCGGTACCTTTATAAAACTTGCTATAAAACTTCTTCTATGAAGAGGATGGAATTATATTGAGTTTTATTACTGACTTGGTTACTCTTATAAACTTTTCCCATAGAGTTGTTGGTAACCTTACCATTACTAAATTATTTCTCTGTCAAGTAGTCATCTGTCACATTTCCAATATGTGTTTTCTCTTTTTAGCATACATTGGTTATTATATTACGTTTCTTTTTGTTAATTTCACCATTTTAAACATCAGACAGTATAGTAAATCCTTTTTGTCTCCTTGTTTTTATATATTATGATATTATTATGCACTTTAATACTTTTCACATCATGTCCACACATACAGTTAGACCAAAATTATATTGCCAATCATTTTTTACTGCAAATGCTAGCAAGGCATTTCTAAAAAATTCATTGGCCTTCCAAATATGTATAATTAAGAAAATTATTATTGAATTTAAAAAAATAATTATATTGATTTTTTAAAATTTGTTTATAAAACGGAATCAATCACATGTTCTTAACATATACTGTAAAATATAAGAGTTCAATATGAAGTCAGTTTTCCAAAATTATGTTGAATATTCAATTTTTTATTCCTGTTTATATCTGCGTTTCTGAAAATTATCATGGCGGATAGAACAAACACCCTTATAAAAATTAGTTACCACAAAATTACTATCGGTAACACTATATATCCAGAAGTGGTGATTCTATAAAACTTTATAACTACTATAAATCCTTAAGTGTTAGTTGAATGTCACAGCACACCACAAGTGTAGGTTAGAGAACTATTGGTGGTGATATTCAACGGTGAAGAAGAAAAAGAAGACGAACTTAACCTCGAAAAGCTGTGTTTACTTTACTTTCCTTTCTGTGTATTGGTGTTGGAGCCAGACAAATGTTCAAAATTGTGCAAACAAGAGAACTAGGGCGAAAAGTCCCATCATTAACAATTGTACCATCGGCATGGGAAAGAGACGGAACGTTATTCTGGCCTCCAACCAAGAAGACGAGTCTACTTTCGAAACTAATTTGTGACGGAAATTCAAGACCTGAAACAGATTGGGTACCACAGCCCTGTCTAAAAAAGAGGCATAATTTTTTGTCATACCAAGCAGCCGATTTGGAGTTAAGTGCGATGATGCAACAAAGTGATAGTGAGATGGAAGCTGCTCTGCCATCACTACCTGAAAAAAGACTAGACAGTCGACAGAGGAAAGAAATTATTCTGCAAAAACGCCTAGAAACTTTCCGGCAAAATGTACTGCTGTACTTGATTTTTTTCCAGCTATTGATCATAGTTATATTCACAATAATAATGTACCTATATACACAGAGTTGATTCAAAAAACTACTATTTGAGGTTAACTTATTACTGAGAAGTGAGAACACAAAGAGCAGATAACCTCAGTTACCCAAAGTTTCATAACGTATTTATTGAATAGCTTGTTACTAAAAGTTTCATAACGTATTTATAGAAGAGCTTTAGTATCTAAAGTTTTAAAACGGCAAACAACGATGCTATTATAAAACTCAGAAACCATTAGTTTTATTACGGAAGTAACGGCAAACCTTATATAAATTTGTTATATAAATTGAGGTAACTATTACTTCAAGTTTTATAACACAGTTATATAAATAGTTACAACACTTCATTATAAATCTAGAACTCACAGTAATGGCATAAAACCCTGATAAACCTAATTTACTATAAGTGTTGCGATAAAACTTCAAAGCATTTCCTTATATAATTGTGTAACCTTTATAAATACTTTATAAAAATATCAGTTACTATAAGTCACGAAAATTGTTTATTGGGAGGTAATATAAAACATTAGACATTTTTGGAAACGTGGTTTCATAAATAAATCAAGGTATCGGAGAGATTTATTTCTCCAACAATACTTTCCTCTTATTTTTTTTTAATCAAGGTACAATTCCTCGTACGGCATGTGGCTTAAAGGCCAAATATGAAGGCATTAAAAAAAACTTTGAAGAAAAAAGTGATTAAAAATAAAGAAGAGAGTATGAAGACGGGGGGAGGCATTCCAAAATTTGAACCTATTGAAGGACCTGAAAAAGATCTCTTGGTAGTGCTCAACACCCAGGTGAATGATTTGCCAAGTTCAAATGATTGTGACTTTAGGCTATTGAATACAGGTTGGTTGTTTATTATGTATGGAAAGTTTGGTACTTTAATTATTTTTTCATTCTAGATCTCAGTGGTATTTACAAATATTTGAACTTGCAATGTGCTCAAGGTTGATATCGTTCGCGAATGAATGTGAAATACTAAATCACTCTCAACATGCCTATTTGAAGGGAAGATCTACACTGACCGCTATCTACCAATTCACCAAAGAACTATTAAACTTTATAGAAGATGATAAACTAGCATTAGGTATGTTTTTTGACTTGTCAAAAGCATATGACTGCTTGGATAGGGATATCTTACTAAAAAAAATGGAAATATATGGTATACGAGGAAATGCCGGTGAATGGTTTAGGTCATATCTTTCAAATAGAACCCAGCGAGTGAAAATAGCGAGTGAAGGACTCATTGAAAAATCAGACATATTGTATAATAACACAGGAGTACCTCAAGGAAGCATTGCGGGACCTATTCTCTTCCTAATATTTATGAATGATTTATGCTACATAACTGAAAATGGAAATGGGAGCATAACCATATTTGCAGATGATACAAGTTTGGCTGTGGGAGCAGAAAATGAGCAAAATCTTTCAAGGGAAGCGATAAACACCTACACAAAGGCGAAAAACTGGTTTGAACAAAATAAGCTCATCCTCAATGAGGAGAAAACAAAATTAGTGATTTTTAGTACAAGTCACAGTAGGAAAAACAAACCAGAATATATCAAGTTAGAAGAACAATACTTGGAAATAAATCATCATACAAAGTTGTTAGGCATTATACTGGACAGCTTTTTTGACTGGAAACAACATGTAGAGTTTGTTACTAGTAAACTTAACAAGGTTTGCTATGCAATTAGAATAACTGCAAGATACCTAAATGAAAGAACATTAAGAACGCTATAATATGCCAATTTTGAATCTGTCATGCGATACGGACTGATTTTTTGGGGAATGGGTACCACTGTAGAAAATATTTTTATTGTTCAAAAAAAGGTACTGAGAATCATATATAAGATGGATTTTAGACAGTCATGCAGAGGACTTTTCAGAGAGAAAAGGATTTTCACTGTATATGGTCTATATCTATATGAATGCTTGATGTTTTTAAAAAGGAACAAAAGCAAATTTGAAATAAACAAAGATTTAAACACCAGATATGAAACCAGATCGATCAACATAAACTATCCTAAACATCGACTCAGTTTGACTGAAAAAAACCCATCTTATATGTGTATACGAATATTTAATAAGCTACCGAATGCTATTAAATCACTAGAAAACCAAAATCTATTCAAAACAAAAGTAAAAAAATGGCTCTTAGATCTAGAACCGTACAATATAAATGACTACTTGAACCATGTTTACTAAAATGTGAAATTTTGACGTCATTCCTTTCTTAGCTTTGTGTATACATGTACATATATATATGAGGTTAATTTAGAAATAAAGAAACATTATTATTATTATTATTACAAAGAGAAAAAAGATGAACCAGTTTTGGAAAATCGAAACAAAAAAATGGTAATAAGTAGTTAAACATTGTCAATGAATTTTTTTCAAATGAAATAATCACACATTGCCTTAACGCTTTAGTTAATATTTATATCAGTTGCAAATAATCACCAGATTCTTGCATATAATCAAAATACACTACTCCAATAAACCTTACTTATCATATTTATGCAGTTGTTCACTGTGGTTCTGGCCATTACTACACTTTGACCAAAGACAAAACTAACTGGTTCAAATTCGAGGATAGTTTTGTGACAAAAATCTCCATAGATGAAGCCTCTGAAAATTCCCTAAATTGTAGTTATCTTCTAGTTACATACAAAAATAATTTTCAATTGTTTTTAGGTAGCAGATGAAATGAAGTGCTTCGATGCAAGTCATGAATTTCTGGAAATGGTAAGTATATACAGGCTGTGAACAACTATTAAAATCATTTTTTTCAGCATTCACCTAATCAGCTGAACGAAAATATAATTCTTGAAGTAGTTGAAGTTGATGAAATAAAAGCAGGAGAGAACACTGCTGAAACGGTAAATTTATGTTCAGTTGAATGTGCTGTTTAACTATGGTTGTAATAATTTTTTAGACCTTGTCAGATGCTAATTGGAGCAAGTGGAACCCGACTTGCTCAAAACAAAAAAAAGAAGTGTACTTACTAGTAACCCAAAACGTAAACCCTTAAGGAAACAAGATGTTGGTGAAAATGTGAATAATTTAATGGCTGAAAGACATTCTTTAGTCGAATTACAGAAAGATATGTTGTTGAAAGAAGAAGAAAGAAAGGAAAGTACTGCAGTGATGGAAAAAATCCAGCAAGAAAAGTCGTTTAGCAGCAAAAATGATGAACGATTAGCAAAAAAAACATTTATTGAGAATGCGCCTTCTTGAACTAGATATTATTAAAAAACAAAAATGGTTAATAAACACAGAGTAAATATATTTGTGGCGTTCGATTTCAGTTATTCTAATATTAATATAGTTAATAACTTTTTTTGCTTTATAAAACCCCATATATTTTCATTATCTCAATTTTGTTCAAATGTCAAATTGAAAATAATTCCTTCAACTTTGATGTTATTTTACTATAAATAAAAAACGGAATGTGACCAATAGTAAATTCAGTAATATGTTGATAATGTGGACATTTTTATTCTAAAGATCTGCAATTTCTTGAGATACAGATAATGGTTGAAACGTGAAAACTATGCATACTAAGCTTACAAAATGAAAAAATATTAAAACTCATTGTGGATACTTTCAAAAGGTTCCTAAAATAATCTAAAAAACTCTGTAAAACATCATCTGGTTGTCTGTCTGGTTGAAGATTCACATTATCATTAAGGGCGAGTTGTACCAAACACCTAAACTCGGTTTAATGATGACTGATGTTTAGACTGATGTAACTGTTAATAATAAATACATAAATCAGCCACAGTCTAAACATCAGTTATCATTAAACCGAGTTCAAGTGTTTGGTACAACTCGCCCTAACTATCATATCTAAATCCTGTTCATTATTATCTTCATCAAATATTGGTTCATGTTGCTGGCAGGCTAAGTTATGTAATATCCCACATGCGAGAATGGTTTTTTGAGTCAAATTTAAATTTGTTCTGATTCCCAGTGACAATATAAGAAATCTTCTTTTCCAAATGCCAAAAGTTCGCTCTACTATACAGCGGGTTCGAACAAGGCTTTCATTGTAAAGGGTTGCATCCTCTTCCTCTGGATTAGCTATTGGGGTCATCAAATAGCGCTTTGAAGGATATCCACTATCCCCTAATAATATTCCATCTGCCATTTCATTGTTATAGAAACGCATCTTAATACAGGGTGTCTCATTATATTCTGACTGTTTTCAAGAGCTTATATCTTCGAAACGGTTTAAGATAATAATATGCGGTTGCCACAGTTAGGTTTAAAATTACCGTGAGTTTTGTTGTGACACATTTATATAAATGGCGTACTTCCGGTTTACCCGCTAGAAATGTGGCGTATTTTCAGAATACAGTAGATGTAATTTTTTAAATGGGACACCCTGTATATTTAGCAATTTATTGAAAGACGCATATTTTTACTTTTTATCGGTACCTCAAAGTTTAAAATCAGTGCACAGAAAGCGAAGTTAGATAACTTTAACTGGGATACTGTAATGATTCAGATATCTTATTAATAAATAATAATCAAGGAGGCGTTAATATGTCACAACACAAAAATATTGCGATCATTGACAGAACGTCACATTGTGTTAGAACCAGTTAGAACAAGATGGTATTTTGAACCAAAATGTTTGCTTTCAACAAGACGGGGCTCCACCCATTATTCCAACATAGCAAGAGAATCTGTTAACCAACAATTTGAAAATAATTGGATTGGTAGGACTGGTCCAATAGAATGGCCTCCAAATTCCCCAGACCTGACTGTCCCAGATTTTTTTGTATGGGGATTTGTGAAAGATAGAGTCTACAACCCGATGCCTGCTACTATTGAGGAATTAAAAAATAACATATGGCAGGTAATGGAAAATATTCCTCTTGAAATGCTGACAGCAGCATTTGACAACTTGGTTAGATTCCACAAATGTATAGACCAAGAAGGAAGACACATCGAAAATTTGTTTTAGAGTGCCCTAAAACATGTTCCTATTTTTTATTTACAGTTCACTTTAGCTAATAAAGTTCCAACTTTATATCTAAATCATTACAGTATCCTAGTTAAAGTTATCTAACTTCGCTTTCTGAGCACCGATTTCAAACTTTAAAGTACCGTTATAAAGTAAAAATATGCGTCTTTCAATAAATTGCTAAATATACAGGGTGTCCCATTTAAAAAATTACATCTACTGTATTCTGAAAATACGCCACATTTCTAGCGGGTAAACCGGAAGTACGCCATTTATATAAATGTGTCACAACAAAACTCACGGTAATTTTAAACCTAACTGTGGAAACCGCATCTTATTATCTAGAACCGTTTCGAAGATATAAGCTCTTGAAAACAGTCAGAATATAATGAGACACCCTGTATATAAATTTTCAAAAATATGTGTATCATGTGCACTTCCTGGCCAACGACAAACCAAATCCCTTATTATGTAATTGGCATCACATATAGCTTGACAATTTATAGAAAAGTATCCTTTTCTATTTCTAAATATCTCGGCTCTATCTCCACCTAGAGACTGAACTTTAATATGTGTGCAATCTATAACTCCTAACACCTTTGGAAAGCGGGCCATTCCATAAAAGTCCATCTCAACACTTCGTTTCTCTGCCTCAGTTTCTGGAAATCTGATGTAGCGTTCTCTTAATTGACAAATAGCAGTTATAACTTCATTGACAATTCTTCCAGCAGATGATTTGTGAATGCCTCCAAAATCTCCAACTGTTATATAAAAACTACCAGTTGCTAAATATCGTAATGTCAATAATAATTTATTCATAGGTGTGAGGGCTCGATCGAGATTCCTGAAAAAATTAACTCAATAATATGTGCATACAAATATAAGTACTAAGTACCTATTACACATAATAAAAGCTTCAATTGAAAATAAACGGAATAATATGTATACAGTGCTTTTCAGATAAAAGTATCCACCTTTAATAACTTTT
>CAJUYH010006172.1:0-20904 GCA_910591685.1 Galerucella tenella
TATTTAATGTGTTGTTAATATAATCATTTACTACATAACAACCAAAATAAGTCGTCATTGCGCATACGGGATGCGCATTTTTTTGACGTGCGCGCGAACACTAATACATTTTAACTGCATATACGTATATGTAAAATACAAATTTAAAGGCATATATAATATTATTACATTGTAATCCTAACCTTGAAATATGTCGAGCGCGCCACATACAGATTGTTGTGGAGGTTATGTGTTCCAAAAAAAATAGGTGTACATTACGCGCATACTACTACTACGGTAAATAAATGATAATAAATTGACCTCTAAAGATAATTTATTTGCGTCATAAATCATCTGTAGCTGTGTAGAAAAATGAAATGCTATTATGAAATTTTGGGAGTACCTCGGGACGTAGATGACGATGAATTAAAAAAGTCATATCGCAAACTTGCATTGAAGTGGCATCCAGATAAAAATTTGGACAATCCTGCATCGGCTAAAGAACAATTTCAACTTATACAGCAGGCTTATGAAGTTTTGAGCGATGCTCATGAGCGTGCATGGTATGACAATCATCGAGAAGCTATCCTAAAAGGTGGCATTGGCGAAGATTACAAGGATGATTCTATAAACCTATTTCAATACTTTTCCACCAGCTGTTTCAAAGGTTTCAACGATGATGAGAAAGGATTTTATACAATTTATAGATATGTTTTTGATAAATTAGCAACAGAAGATTTGGAGTTTGCTATAAAACAGTCCTCCGATGAATTAGCACCCACATTCGGCAATTCTCAGAGTTCTTATGAGGATGTAGTGCATCCATTTTATGCTTATTGGCAAAGCTACTCGACAAAACGTTCATTTGCATGGCTGGATCCGTATGACATTCGCGATGTGCCCAACAGACGAGTAATGCGATTGGTTGAGAAAGAAAATAAAAAAGTTCGAGATAAAGCGAAACGTGAAAGAAATGAGCAGGTTCGTAATTTAGTGGCATTTATCAGAAAACGAGATAAACGTGTACAAATTTATGCACAAAAACTCGCTGCTCGTGCTGCGGAAAATACTAAAAAAGCTCAAGAGCGTAAACTCGAACAATTACGAGAACGTCAAAAACAATTATTGGATTATAAAGAATCGGACGCGTATAAATTTTCAAATATCGAGTCTCAATTAAAAACAATTGAAGCGAATTTAGCAGCCGAATTTGGTGATGATTTATCTGGAAATTCTGATGATGAAAGTGACGTAATGAATTTTGATTTTATGCAATGTGTCGCGTGTAATAAAGTGTTTAAAACACAAAAAGCATTCGTCAATCATGAAAATTCGAAAAAGCACAAGGATAATGTAACAGCCATGAAAAATATTATGGCAGCCGAGGAGATACTTCATACCAATGACAAAACAAATTCTTCATTGAATCGTAATGGAGGAGCTCACGAAGACAGCGATGAAATGGAAACATCGGACGGTGAATTAATATCGAATTCTGATGAGGATTCTGATGAGCTATCGAGTGAAAAGGAGAAGAAAAGAAAGATGCGATCTGAATTCCATGTGGCCGATGCAGAAATGGCAAAAGCATATTTATTTCCAGGGCCATCGGATCAAATGAATGAAAATAGTAAGGATGATGCCAATACATCAGAGGGAGAATTGATTTCCGACCCTGAATACAATGAAGAGCCATTAATGGCTATTCCATCATCAAACAAAAAGAAATATAAGAAGAAAGGAAAAAATATTCAGAATTTTGTGGTTGAATACGACAGTGATGAGGAGGAGACGTTTGATTTGGACATGGGTCTATCGAAGAAGCAAAGGAAGAAACGACAGAATATTGATATAGTAAAGAAAATGCAAAGTGAACGAGAAAAGGTCGACGAGGATGAAGAGCCTGTCCAAAATGACGAAACATCGGAGACTAATTCGGTTAAACCGCAGGAAATAACTCCCACGGTGAAGGAAAACAAAACAAAGGGGAAAAAAGCAAAGGAAATGAGAAAAAGTCAAAAAATATTGACAAATCCAAAAAATAAACGAAAATGTTTAAATAATGAAACCAATGATAAATTATTGTCGGATGTGAGAGACATTGAACATTTTTGTGTTGCATGCAAGACAGAGTTTTCGAGTAAAAATAAATTATTTGATCATTTAAGGAAATCGGGACATGCCATTCACTTACCAAATATAACAAAAAACATGCGAAAAAGTGATGTTAAAGAAAAACGAAAAGCAAAACTTGATAGCGATTCCGATTAATAGACACATTCAATAATCAATAATGAATATATAATAAAATTATATCATAAACTATTATTGTAATAATATGAAACACAACTTATTAAAATAAATTATACTTGAATAGTAAAATTGAGAAATATTCCATATAATTATGTTTTGAAACAATTCACCCTGTAACTTATTCAACTTTCAGATTTCGCGATAAATAAGCAGTCTTCTTGTACTCCCTCAAGGATTTAACTGGACAATTACAATAATGAATACTATTCATGCTATTGCGAATCGCAGGCAAGTTTATTTCACTCAATTCGATATAAATCATTAAATAAAACTTTTAATTCTAACAATTTATTGTAGATTAGCATCGAATGCCGCGAAAAAATTGATATATCCAGCAGCAGATCGTAATAAAGATCCAATACTTAATATTCTCAAGCGAATAATTCGTCCTGGAGCAGACCAAATATTCTTAGAAATTGCATCAGGTTCTGGACAACACATTGCTCATTTCTCGCCGCATTTTCCCCATATATCATTTTATCCATCCGATCATGAAGTTCGATTGCAAGAGAGTATATCTGCTTATGTACATTGTCTTGCCAATGTTCACGATCCTCTGTTGATCGACATCACCACAGACTGTAAAACCTGGCATAGCGATAATTTTTTTATAAAAAATAGCATTGATTACATTTACTGTGCCAATATGATTCATATATCACCGTTCAAATGTACTATTGGCCTCTTCAATAACGCCGGATATTTATTGAAATCACACGGAATTTTAATTACTTATGGCCCGTATGCTATTGATGGTGAATTAAAACCAGAAAGTAATGTTAACTTTGATCGTGGACTGAAAGCACAGGATCCCAGTTGGGGAGTGCGTGACATCAGTGACTTGAAGATTTTAGCACAGAAGAATGAGATAAAGCTCGAGGAAATGATTGACATGCCCGCCAATAATATCATATTAATTTGGAAAAAAATATAATCAATGAAAAGTTTCTCCATTATTTTCGACAAAAAGTTCGAAAGTTTATCGCGCAAGATTTATATATATTAAATTGTCATCACACTAGACATTAATCATTGATAATTCTTACATTAAAAAAATACATAGATTTGATAAGATAAAGATGAGCATAATGTTCAATCTACAGTGAAGTCTTTATTGTATCGTGAAATTCAATGCATAATAGTTTTGTACGAAATATTTCAATATGGCATTATTTGCAATAGCGATTTATATTATAGTGTTTGTTGAAATTAATGGCAATACTGAGATAAAATGTAGCCAGGAATATTGCACGGTGATTAAATTATTCGTTGATAAAATCGAAAAACTTCTTTTTCCTACATCATATTCATTATTGATTTTGTAATACTTTCAATCTAGAATTTTATTAAAAATAAAGGATGTCCGCGATTAAATATCAACTGTTTGGCAATGAATTCAACACATCATGGAATTTATTTGAAGTATCCAGATATATGTAATTGCTGCGATTATTGTTTGTCGCATTTGGGACAAGGGGAAAATTGCATGCGAGGGTATCCGGGTATGTCGCCAGATTCAATATCTATTTGTGGCCATGGACTCACCTGCACATTGAATCCCACTAATGGCACATCAACATGTCAGCCAAGTATGTGATGATAGACCAAATGAAAAAAAAAATTAATACATCAGTTATTGTTTACCATAATTCAATTGTAGTGAAAACTAAATGTATAAAAGACCAAGAGGACTGGGATAAACGAAGAGCTGATGGTACTCTAGGTGTGACAGAAGTCCGTCCAGCATGCGACAATGATGGGGCATTCGCGCCATTTCATTGCATTCCTGGATCCATGTACGCAACTTGATCATTTAAATTGTAACGAAAAAAAATTTATATACTCACATCATATTTTTTCTTTAGATGCTACTGCATTTCACCGACGGGCGGTCGGATTTTTGGTGAAATGCCATTCTTGGATTCATGGACAGAGCAAACGATGACGTGTGGTATCAATAAATATGATATATTGGATTTTTTTTAGCAATAAACTATTTATGTTGAACAATTAATTGATAATTTTGTCAGGATGTGGATTAAATGATTGGAAGATGCGTAATACATTGGACGTTGATCGTTGGAATAAAATGAATTCAACTGGAGTATTTAGTGCGCGTTGCACTGGAAATGGGCTTTATGATCCATTGCAGTGTATGTTAGGAGACAATGCAAAATGCTTTTGCGTTGATCCTGTTACTGGGCGCCCTAATAAAAATATTATGGAAGCCGTGGATGTGACAAATATTCGAGAAGGTTATCCACCATGCTGTAAGAATGACTTTCATATAATTTTTTCCGAGTACACATTACAACAAATACTATGTGAAATTAATTAATTTACATTTTAGTTGATTCATCGATGCACAAACCAGCAACATACCATGCTCCATGTGAATCCATGAGAATGTCTTCGGATAAATTGCCTGAGAATTCTTTTAATGATCCGATTTGTCAGCCTGATGGGATGTTCCATCGATTACAAACATTGGCATCGAGACAAATTTGCGTTGATCCATCAGGAAAACCAATCAAACACAATGGAACTGATTATGAAGCAACCTTGGACAGCAATGCAGCAAAAAATATGGATTGTAGTAAGTGTTAATTCAGTTCCATCACAGCACAAAAGGGAATAATATTTTTTTTATTATTATATTAATTTAACAGACTGTGCAAGAAACGTTTGGTTACTATTACCATCCGGTATTTCCGAATTGCCAAAGTGTTGCAGCAATGGAAACTTTGAATTCTGGCAATGTCGAAGAAATATTTGTTATTGTGTTGATAATAATGGCGATCAAATTGGTCTAGAAGTTGACTATAAGGATGTTTCCAAACTTTCGTGCTACAATGGCGGACAACCGTGTGGAATTTAAATTCATTCAATGCGCAATCTTATTATTTCATTAATGAAAATATTTCGAACATTATTAAAAACATCGTATATATATCACTCTATTGTTTCGCACACATTATTACAATTCCATACATCCATAACTATCATTATCAAAGCTTATAAAATATTTACAAATGATTTACTATCAAAGTCATACATTTTTTTTATCGTAGTAAATACCACGTGAAGGCTGATGCTAAAACAAGAATATTGCGAGCTAAGTTTACATTAGAGCAGCTACCAAGCCAATGGGCAAAGAGTGCTGGAAACAGAGAAGAAATTTTTCATTGTTATTTTATACACACAATATCCTTATGAAATATTAGTTACATCACTAACCAGTATCGTCCTGACTCGTGATCCATCCAATAACCGGTTCCATTTGATTTTCACGTTGCAGCCATTTATTTAATGGATCAAAGTATCGTAAAAGCGCGCCCACATCAATTTTATTCATTTTTCCGCGTGACATTGTCCTTACAATATCTGGCCAAGTTCTCGATGATCCTTGTGACAGTACTTCACTAAAAGAGAATGAAACGAAGCACCAATGTTTTCCATCAAAAGAAGCATAGTATAGGTTCATTATCAGTATTTACATACGTCAGTAACCGACCAGCCTCCTGAGATCGATATAAATCGCACAAATGCAAATCGCCCACATGTCCCGAGATGTCACAAAGTGATTCAAACAATTGAAATTGCATCACAATACCCACAAAATATCTAAAATAGAATAGAACATTAGTACAATAAACATTGCCTTTATTAAATATTATCTTCAAGTACAGTATTAATTACTTTGTGTAAGGAATATCGGCGGGAATGTGATATTTTGAACCAGGATCAAAGTCCCTTTCAGTTCTGGACAGTGGTGGTACAATTCCTTGATACTGCAATCGTAATTCCCACCATCGTGTGGTCATGTCAGCTACACCATCACTAAAGACGCGCCATCGCCACTGTTTCATTTTACCATAAATAACAAGAAAAATTTATTGATAATTCAGTATAATAAATTTTTTTACATCTCACCTGATCTACAATGTAAGCAAATGGCAAATAAACAATTTTCCGTAGTGCCATGAGCATGAGATAATTGATATTGCTTTCATAATCCTCGGTAGAGTTATTGTAAAGTCCAATTCGCTGTAAATGTCGAGGATTCATCACAGAAAGTTCAACAGCATCACTCACTGCTTCATGAAATCCTGGTAATGCCTCGCTCCTAAATATCAATGGTTGATCTTTGTATTGCAAATAATACTGAATATGTGCCATTTCATGATGTGTCGATACCAAATCTTCCATAGTCATCTTTGTACATTGTTTAATGCTAATGAAGAAATATATATTGAATATATTATTACAAAAATTATATTTAATAAAAAATACAAATGTATGCAAATGTATGCAAATGAGAATATTACCGGAAATCCATTCGATTGCAAAAATCCCAAGCACTAGCGGTGCATTTAACTTCTCTGTCAATCGGTTTCTCAAACATGGAATATCTCCAAAATTCCGGGGGCATCGGTTTCATTCCAAGAGATGTAAAAAATTCCTCAGCCATTTGAAATATTCTAAAAATCAATTTGACCAATTAATTATTAAATCGATGTGAATAACGTAAATCAATTAATATATATATAACCTCAATGGTGTAAATCCTTGAATGATCATTTCCAATGTAACATCTAATCTTCTCGCTGCTGAAAACGGTTCCACTAAATTATAAATACCCTCCCAATTTTGCGCCCACATATTTCCCAACAGATGCGCAGGCAATGGACCATCTGCGCGCACTTTATCCCCATATCTCTCAATTAATTTAGTCCTTACATAAGTAAAGAGATTTTTATATAGTGGAGTAATTGCTGAAATAACTTCAGCGATATTCTGTTGAAAATAATCATCCTCGTAAATTTCACGCATTTGATCACCAGCGTCAGCAAATCCATTTAGTTTTGCTGCTTGATTGGACAATTGAACGTATCGCATATATTTATTTTTCATTGGAGGTCCTACAGCTTCCTGCCAAGCTCGCCAATAATGCAAAAGCTCATCATAATCTCTTGATTTAGCCATAATTGTGCTCACATCATTTTCAATATCCAAATTGCAAGTGGAACCCATTTTTTTATAGGGACACAATCGTGTTCTTGAATAAAGCTCTTTCATCTCCACAATCAAATGATGAAGCTAAATTGAACCGAATAATTTATTAATATTTATTTATCTACATGTATATGTGTTTATCAGTAATGAATAATTTTACCTCATTGAATTTATCTTCCGTTAATGCATTTCTTCCTTTAACAGCAATCATTTTCAATTGTCTTCTAGCTAATGGGTCTGGTATTCTTGTCCAAGCAAAATTAACTGCATTGCGCCATGACGATCTTTCGAATTTTAATTTACGCGTTTGTTCCTCCAGCTTTGATACAATTGATAAAAATATAATGAATGATAATATATATACCCACACAATTACATCAATGTCATTATTTATATACCATTTTTCGACGATTGTTGTCGGTAATGTTTGTGGCAAAATTCCATTGTGCCATCGTTGTTCTGCTGCATACTGATGATACCTCACGATCATATTCTCGAAGAAATTGTAGAGCTTCACCTAAATTAACATTAAGTCCCTAAAAATAAATGGCAAATATAAATACTGAAAGACAAACAATGTCGAAAGTGATACTTACACTATAACAATAGCTACACCCAACATACAATTAAATACTACATAGTCTACTTATTCCAATTATTAAAATAACATTCTCACCTCTAAATATCGGCAATCCACATTATTGACAGAAACTAAAAAATTTACTACCACGCTCACTAATATTACCATCAATGTCTTCATCTCTACTATAATTAAGTTACTCCTCGACATTCTACTCCACTAAATATAAGTAAACAATTTCCATTATATTTTTCGATCAAGTGATTATTATCGTCACAATAATTATAATGTCTATAATACAACGAAGCGTCAGTAACAATGAATAAAAAAGTATCTCAAGTCTTATTGATCGTATAAGCAACAATAAACCGCGGCAACTAAACGTACATTGTGTCTATATTAATATGTCTGGCAGACAAAAGGGTTGGTAGGTAACGCGCTATTCAAAACTTCTTATTATATTTATTGATTTATAACAGGACAGAGAAATGAATGAAGATATTGCAGATAATTATTATATTGCAGCCCATTCAATTGATATTTGTATATACTCGCAAAAAAATATCACAAAGAAAAAATAATTTCTGGTAATAAGATGCTTTGTTTGCGCACTTGTTTAACCCTCCACTTCCATAAACGCACTGATCTACTCAAGACAATACCACAAACATTCAGGACACGAATGTAATTTTAAATGTACATATATACATTGAGGTAAAGAGAGGAAGGGACAGGCATCGTCGATGCATGAAGCGTGACTGCAACTAACGCACCATGGCACGAGCCAAAATCTTTTTGTATATGTATTATAAACTATTAGTTAAAAATCCGTATGACTTTATAACGTATAGTGATCTTGACACGATGATTCGTGCAAGATTTTAATCGAGTCAAAGATATAAAGAATAGAAAAAATATTAGAATGAAATGCATATTAATTACATCATGATAACAATGTGATTAAATAATGTATATGGGGGATAAAGATAAAAATGAAGTATTCGACATTAAATAATATATATATATATATATTACATATGGAGTTTCATAGTTAACTGTTTCCGGTGTTTTTACCTTAGCGGTGAACTCTCAACGGACGTCACTCAAAGATTGTGGTGTGTAACGCAATTTGTGACGGTCCGATGTCGTGATAATGAGTTCTAACACAATTATATTTGCTTGTTTCCTTGGTACTTGTTCGTCAAAGGTACCAATCTTTTGTCGTAGCAAAATAGACTCGACGAATGACAAACATAATTAAAATACATCGAAAAAATTTATTTGAATGTAGTTGCTTCTGGTTTTATCTGATTAATTAATTGCTGATGTTTCTTGATAGATTTTAATGCTATTAATTGTATACTCCGATGTCTCTCCAAACGTGCGTATGTTTTCTTCATTTCCTGAATCTCCGACTGAGCCTTGATGACTTCCGTCACGTCAGATACCTAGAATAATTAATGAATGGAATAATAAATAAAATTATTATCTATTTTATGATATAATTGAATGGATGATATGTTTTCCTTATTATTTTTTGTATCACCTCTTGACTTTCAGCAGATTTCGAAATTTTATTTGTGCATTGTTCCATTTTACACAATTGACGTTCACAATTTTTCAAATCAAAATTTAATTTTTCAATTTGATTCTTTTTCATATTTATTTTCTTTTTAATGTTATTTAATGTCATTTGCCGTTCATTCAGTTCATTTTTATGATCGCACAATGCAAAACTATATCGACCAGCAACTTTTTTTAAATCCATCAATTGTTTAGTTTTCTCGTCAATTTCTTTCGAGTACACTTTATTTTCAATTGCAAGCGCTTCAAAATCAATGAGATGGAGACTCTCGCCAAGTTCTTCACGTTGTTGCAATTGAATTCGCGCTTTTTGTATTTGTGATTTTGTTGTCGAGCTTTTTAATCGAAGTTTATCAATTATTCGATCAGCATTTTTTAACCACATCTCAATATACCGAACGAATTTTTCCGCATGAATTTTTCCACCTGATTTATCAAGCCCTTTTTCAACAATCCTCTCCTCAATTTCTCTTCTCGCTTCATTTATATCGTGTATTCTCATTTGCATTTCCTCCATTTGTACACGGAAATTCGCTTGTTTTTGAATTGCCTGCCTTTCACGCTCCTCAACGTCTTTTCGCAACTCATCAATCTCTTTATTCACCATTCCAATCCTCTGTGACAATGCAATACTGCAGAATAATGAATAATAATTGTGAATGATATCATATATAATTTCGAAAAATATTAATTAACCACACCGAAGTCCTCGTGTTGACGGTTGAATTATAGATACTTGAGTGCCACGGCTTCCAGTATATGTTTGAATACTATTACCACTTTGAGGAGATAATGGTGTACTTTTTTCTCGGATACTAAAACCGCTCATACTTTCCGAAACACGAAATTGTGCTAATGAAATTTGCGATATTTGAGAACTCATTGTCTTGGCAGTTTCCAATACTTGAACCATCGCTGCATAATATTACTCATGAATTTCATTTCGATATAAACATATTATTTATAATTTAAAATCATTATGAACTCAAGCGATAACTCACGAACAAGCGATTGTGAATCGTTTCGATTTAAATAACGTTCAAAAATATCATTTTCCAGTGAAAGAACTTCATTGGTGCGAATTATCAATTCAAGATGTTCTTTTAACTCTGCATCAGTCATATCTACAAGAATACTAACTTATTCTTGAAGAAAATTAATTGATAAATTCATATTACCTTCGTAATTTTTTTCTTCCTCTATGCCATGAGTCGCCCGCGATGACATACTCATATAACTGAATCCACGAAGTGATGACATTTTTCAACTAATTTTTAATTTATATATATTTTTGCCAAATTCCTAAAATGCACCTATTGATCGCTGAATTTAAAGTCAAATCAAAGAAACACAAACACATAAATATAGTAATGGAATGTCGCTGTGCTAGGAGTATGTTGTTAAATCGATATGTTCACGTATTACTACTTTTATTCGTCTTTACATATTAATAATTCATTGTCACTGGTAATAAGATAGTTATAAAATCGTTAAAAGTGAAATAATAAATGTTTAAAGGCACTTTGAGGTTAACATCGATTTCCAAGTACATGTATCTACGGTTATGATAGAAAAATGTGTCGTCTGTGCATTAAATATCAAGTATATATGCAGTGTACGATGTTCATTTTCTGACATAATTATTTATTTGATTGGCAACAATCCGTGTTTGGCAATTTCAACTCTATTTACATACAAAATATAACTTATTCCAGCGCCTTTTTGTTCCGAACTGCACGATCTAATTACTGCTGGTTGTCCATCAATCATAAAGAGCATTTCCGCTCCTGCATCCACGAATTCATTCTATAACTCAAAAAAATAAGAGTGAAAACAACAAAAATTTTACACAATTACCCTATAGTTATTCATAGTAATTACATAATTGAATTGACACGATATTTATACCTCAACATCAATTTGCTCTCCATTAACCCACACAGTTTGAGCGGTTTTATCCAAGACAATGCGGAATTGCTTCTCGTTAATTTTAGTATACCACGATTCCAATACTTTTGATTGTGACTGAATGAAGCTCTTAAAACTCGCTCCATTAACCCAAAGTGTATAAGAATATCTCAGACCTTTAAATTATCCAAGTGAAATTATCTTTAGCTGAATTTGTACACCACAATAATAGATGTGAAATAAAATTAATTGAAATACTTACCAGGCATTGGATCAACTCTAATTACCAACTTTGTATCACCAAATATAATTTCTTCATCACCAACCAATCTAAACATCCAATCTCTATGGACAAATGTTTGTCCATCAATCATTACTACTCGACGTCCTGTTGCAGTACCATGTTCAAATTCAACCACGTGATTGCCATCACTTAGAGGAACTATCCAGCGTGCTGTGGGATCATTCATATCTAAATTAACATTGAATTAAGCACTAAACCGTATGAAGAGGTGATGATACAGAGTTAACCAACTTAATACTAAATATTGAAGACTGTGTACAATGAGTCAGAGCTGTAGATATTGATTTACTATACACCTGTTTTAAATAGAAAAGTAGTGAGGGTGTTTAGTAACGTAAATCAAAATGGATTTATGTGAATGTTAATAACGGTATTTTTATAAATATATGCGGAATATTATAAGAAAGTTGTTGTTAAATAAATTTGTTGTAGATAAATTCTGATACGCAACTATTGAGAGACAATAATATAACGAGAATAATTATTCTCGTTATTTTGCTTAGAAAAAATACATTTCCTTATCTATTTTATGTACATATAAAGAAAGCAATTTTTACTCGAGGCACGAATTTATTATTTTCCACTTATTGTCTGTACTATAATTATTAATTATTTGATAATAAAGGTTAAATAATTGCGTATAGAACAGCATAATTCGTTTTTCTTCTCGTTCATTTATTTACCATAAACAGATTGCAACATTGTACACTTAATTATTAATAATCGGTTTACTACTTTCCAGCATAAAAACATCCTTTTACAAAAAGTTATGCACGTATGTAAAAAGCTTATTTTCATTCATTCGGTAATTTAAATTGAATTCAAATTTTTTTTTTCCATTTTCAGCTTCCCTAATATTTATTCAATAAATCAACAGATAAATTGTTTTATAATCACTTAACTGTGTACGCTATTCAATATAAATTTGAACCTGCCAGTAAATTATATCTCGAATATTTAAAGAGAAACTTGCGCTGCAAAATTAAGGAATTCACCAATAAAAAAAAAAACACGAACCTATTAAAAAACGAAAAACAGATAAGTTAATTTGTAACACAACGTTTGTTTTACAAAATGAAATAAAATTGTATTCATGTTCAATCAAGGGTGTAACACAAGCATATTGACGCTTAAATGACAATTACCCAAATTGAATATGGTGCAATTGAATACAGCAAAAGCAATTGTTCAATTTAAACATATATAATATCAATTGATATTTGATAATCGATGTACATTCGTATATCGTGATGTTATCAATTAAGTGATTCGATATAGATTCTTTGCAGCGCAATTATCCAAACTATAATAAACGCCAAGATACCAAATACAGTTACAAATTAACCGATTCGTAATAATAGTCTATATAATTATTTTTATACAGCCTAGTTCCGATATAGAATCTTATTGACTCACTTTAATAATCAGTAAAATCATTACGCCATCTTGCTCCGTATTAAAGAATATTTTTTTGTTTATAGTCACCATTGAGCTACGAACAATTTACCTCTAACCGAAGATAGATAGGTAAAAAAACTTTCGAATCTCACAACACTCTCATATGATACAACTATGAACAATTGTTAATCGTTGTTCAAGTGTTACATACTTTAATCCATGAAAATTTGGATATTGCTAATAATCGTGAATTGAATTCGAGGTACGCACATTACTATTGTCAATCAAGCGATTTGTTCAGTACTTGAATTATCAATAAAACACCTCTATATTATTTACAATGTCAATAACACATTCACACAAGTTTTAATTTTTCGGGATAATTTTCCTGCGTGACAGTAACAAACAATGTTCCAATTCACTGATTCATGTGGACATCATCCCTAATGATAATTTTTCATTTATGAATTGTGCGATCACATTATGTTTTTTTTTTTATCAATTCAATTTTTATTGCGACGATGTGTCTGAGATACTTTGCCTCCAGGTGGCATGGAACGGTATTTTTAATATTTTCACTCGTGTCTTCGGCAACGCTGTCAACAATAACTTCTGAAGTTGCGGCAATGGCAAAATGTCTACTTGAGGATTTGTCAAATTCATCTGTTTCTCTTCAGCTGAAATAAAAAAATTTTATTTAGAATGAGAAAATTATTGTTTATATTTACAATCAACATATAAATTCTGAATTTTACCCTTTGTCGAATCATTCTCATCTACATTGTCCTCAATTAATTTTAAACATGGCACCGGTTTTAAAACAGGTATTGAATCACCCGATACTTGTTTATTCATCTGATTGCATTGATCTACAAATAGTTCGGTTACGCGTAACAATTCTAATGTCACCCCCCATACAAAGTGCGTAAGATTATTGGACAATTCAGTGACACCACCGAGCACCATATTATTCGATGTTGCCGATTGTGATATGTACGTCGGTATTATAAGTAATCTCTTAATATTTTTACAATTAGCCAAACGTTTATCGAAGCCATTTTTCACATCAAAATTCACCAATTCCAGTTGATGTAATTTTTCTAATTTCGCAACGCCATTCAATATATCAAATGTGCAGCATGTACCTTGACCTTTTTCCAGCCTTAAACGTTCAAGTTTTGTGAATTTGCACATAACTGATGTTCCAAATTTAGCCGGAAAATCAGAGCATTCACCCAATTCTAATGTCTCAAGATTTACCAACGATCCCAATACCTCAATTTTCTTTTTGCCCAATTCTTTCACCGACGTCAAACTCAAATGTGTTAATTGTGTGAGTTCACTCAGTGGCGTGAGATCACCATGCAATGACATACCACTAATTGCTTTGAGCCTGAGTTCTTGGCATCGCTCCAATTTGTCAATCGATTCCAAATTCAACCAATCGCACTTCATCGACATTGCGCACAGTACTTGCAATTGCGGACAGGCCTTAATTACCTTCTCGACAACCATCACTGGACATCGACACAATTCTAATTTAATCAGACTCGTGACACTTGGTATCACTGACACAAAATTTCCCCAAATATCATCAGACTCGCCAGCAATTAGCATCTTTCTCAGATCAAGATGTTGTGTGCCGTGCCTCTGTAATGACGCTGCCAAACCCTTCCAATCAGTCACTTGGCTATTTTTCATTCGCACTGTTTTCCACAGTGCCGGATGTGCTGCAATATCTCGCCACATTTTACATACACGTGAGGCCCGCAGAAGCTCCTGCACTTTGAGATACTGAAAAACTCGTGATAATGCATTGTATCCTGCGCAAACTGTTGCCATGAAATATTGTCGCTGATCAATCTCCAATGGTGGTGGCTTTTTTCTGCAAGCACAAAAACAATCGTTGATTAATTTAGTGCAATAAATTTCCCAAAATTTCATAAATTTCCCTAATAATCACTGCGGCCAATAGTGTTTAAATACATGTGTAAATGAAAAATTTAGTCTTTCTCATTGTGTGATAATGAGTAAAATAGTCTAATGAATAATGCAAGAATAAAAAATAAATAAAGTATGTAAAGGCGTGGGAAAAATAGTGGGACAATGGAAATAGAGCAGGAAAAAACGCACTAAACGGCATTTTTTTTTGTGTTTCTGGCTCGCACATGCCTTTATATCTGTAAATATAAAAAGTAAAAATGAATTAGATTTCCTTCTGAAGCACTTATCATTATTTTTACTCTATTATATAATTGTAGCATTAATGTAAAAACTATATGCTTTTGTGAATAATAAATGTTTTCACAATCAATATGACAATATGAAATTTTGTCCAATGTTTCAATTCAATAATCGTAATAATTATAATTTTAATTGAACTATACTTTAATACTACAATTACGAATTTAATTGAAAATACATCAACAACTATTGATCTCTTCATTTCATGTTCGTTATTTCAGTTAAGTCAAAAAAAATTTTGAAATATGGTGAACGGAAGGAAAAAAACAACGAATTATGAATTTCGAAGCTAAGGCAGTGTGCTTCTATGGTAGGAAAAAATCAAATTCATTTTCTTCTCCTCTTCGGGCTTTTATATTCGCAAATATAAAAAGCAAATTCACATGTACATTTATCTATCTAGATTGTATTGAAAATAGTCATGAGAAGCTAAAGAGGTTTTGTAAACAATAAAATTAAATTATTAAGAAAAGTAAAAAAAAAATCATATGATAATTTCGTAATTTCATCAACGAGCACTAAAACACGATGGTGTAATAACAAAGCAACTGCCAAAACCTCATAATGGTGTGTATATAACACTGACATTGTCTCTATGATTTGTCAGAGAGAATCAAATGAAAACAAGCATTAACTTACGTGTCAGCAGTTGTCTCTTTCCCATTAACATTCACGTCAACATTTGTATCATTTTCTTTCTCTTTATTCACAGAAATATCATTAGAAATCGCAATATTCTCATCGGACTTTTCCGGTTGTTCTGTCACCTCCATTTTCTCAGTAACATCCATTGTCATTTTAATGGTGTCTTCACATTCTTCGGGACATAAAACATTAAATGGCTCCTCTTCGGTGTTTTTAATTTCAGTAGTTGATTCTATATCCATTGCACTTGCACACGTTTCATCAGATGAAGTTTTATCCACCGATAGAATTTTGTCTGTTGAAATTGATTCAATTTCGTCATCTTTTCTCAATGCATCTTGTGAACTCTCACTCTCTTTTATGCTCTCTACGTTCAATTGCTCTGATAACGGTGTTGATACTGCGGATTTGTTTGTTGCATCATCAGTAGCAGTATCTGCTTGAAAATTATCTTCAATGAATGGCGGTTTTTTTTGCATTTGATTGGGTCGTGCAGCAATCGCCGGTTGCACCGACATCGTATTATTTTTAGGAACAACAATATATCGTTTTCCAGCTAATAGCGCAATATTCTGCGCTGGCTTTGGCTCAGAAACGTTTTCTCTGTGAAGAAATTCTCTGCCGGCTCGTTCAAACCACGACGGTGAATTATCCATTCTGTTCGACAGAGACAGAGCATTGCCAGATACTCTTGAATTTTTCCTTGGCATTCTTGTAGCTGATTCAATATTCTCTGATGTAGGAATTTTTTGTAATTTTGGTGGCGATATTCGCTCGATAGATGCCATTTGTCCAGATTTTAGATTTTGCGCGCCAATCATACTTATTGGAATCAATGGTGGTGGTGTAATAGATTTTTTCACTTCATCATTTGGTCGACAATTCTATATACAAGAAATAAATAATGATTTCTATGTATGATTGCAATAAAATGAATCAATGACATTTGGAGTTTGAACATACTTTACAAATATATTCCTTATGGGCTGAAATTTCTTTGTGACCAACACATTCAGGATGATAGAGGCAGAGGCAAACGCAACATTGGAGACTTGGTATCAAGCCCATACTCATTGAACATCGTATGCTGCATGGTTCCTGGACTTTAGGCCTGAAAGATGTGCGTTGGTAGGGGGGGTGGGATCGAGATAGAAATGCGAGCGAGAAAGAAAAAAGACATTCGCGAAATAATGCCATTTATATGTTTAGGAAAAGGGATTATTGTACGTGGGACCCATGGGGGAAAATTAATTTTTATTTATGAAGTAAAAATTAATTGATGATGTCGGTGTTATAAATATAGTTTCAATTCTAAAACTTTTTCTTCAAATTTACCCGAATAATGACCTGACAAGCGCCGTATCATTGGCTCTAAAAAAATTAAATAAATAATACGACTACTTACTTCAATGATCTCTTTGTTGTTTTATACGACACAGTTTTTTCAGTAACTGATTGATTGCGTCGCGTAACACCCGATGTATTACTCCACATAGGTGAAAGAATTCCAATTTCTTTCGGGGGTGATACGGTTTTTGCTGAAACACACGTGAATATTTAGCAAAAATGAAAAAAAAAAAAAAAAAAAAACAAAAACAAAAAAATTAAACAATTACAAACATAATGAGATAAATGAATAGATTAATTTCTTACTTTTTTGAGGACCTCTCTTCCCTGGAAGTTTAACTTTGAAACCTGCAGGTGTGTTGCCTTTGGGTGACGACCATTTTCCAGTGCCTTTTGTTGGCGGCGATGGTGGTGATGCCATTTTTCCTGCTATTCGTCTTGACATACCTCCTCGCTTACCAACAGAGCCCATTTTTCTCGCGTTCAACGTACCAGTACTCGGTGAGTTAACCTAAAAATATAATATTTCATTCAATCATCGTGTCTTTATATGATTGAATAAACAACGCTCAAATAATTATTAATAAAATTAACTCACATTTTTCGTTTCTTCTCTAATTATTTCATATTCCGAATCATTAATACCAGTTGGCTCCTTAATAAATGTAAAATTGTCGATCGTCAATTCTCTTGTATTTACTGAAAAAAATAAATAAATAAATAAACAAAATAAACTTTTATTAATAAATGAATTGATTACGAATCAATTTCAACAATTATTTATTACTTACGAAATTCAGCAATCTCTCTAAGACTTCGAAGCTTTTTGCCCTTTGGTGTGTAATAATAAACCTCTGCTGTTTTCTTTAATGCATTATCAATATCCACACTGTAAATAAGTTCACGTTTCCAACCATATTTAAATGGTTCTCTGTAAACTGGATTTGACATATCAACAAAACCTTTTTGTTTAACACCACGTTGCCGCTGTAATGCCATTGACGGACTACTGTTTGATGGTGATCGCGTTGATGAATCATCATGTTTTTGTGTATCATCTGATTCAATATCGGATTTGTCCGATTCTTTTCTGGATTTTGGAATATCAAGTGGATCAGTTGCATCATCAATTCGCATTTTCATATCACTAACGTCCAAAATGCCCAAATGATCATCAACAGTTTTAAACTCAATATTTCTGCGTGGTCCTTTGGATATCGAGCGCCTTACACGTTTTACATTTTGTAACTCCGATGCTTCAGCCTCAGCAATGAGCTTCTGTAGAATTTCTATACCAGGTTCAATCATTTTTCTACTAATATCAAATCCATTGAAGTCCATTGAATCATCAGAATTAATGGCATCGGGCTCTGATAGTTTTCTCTTTTGACTCTTGCCCTTAATTTCCTGATCACTATCAACGGTACTCGTGGAATTCGTCTTGGATTTACGTAGCTTTCTTCTTGCAATTGGTGTAATACTCTTTTTATTTGAAACACCTTTAATATCACCATTAATTTCCTGCTCGTCCATTTTAATTTGTTCGCCAATGTTTTCTTGATTTTCCACCGTCTCCGATGGTTGTTGCACCGGCGCCTCAATGACTCTCAGGTCAGAAACGTCGCGCGCCACCTCGGCGTTCCCGCCATTTACATCTGCAACAACGATATCCATCGCGTGCTCCAATCCTATTGCTACTCACTATTATTTTTCACCAACCCACCCTCCCCTCCCCCTCCCTCCCGCCCCACTTTCAATGCAATTGTGCTTTTGCTCTTCAATATAAATATGTATATAGTAAAAAAATTAGCAACTACTACTTTACTGAATTAGTTGTAGTATTGTACAATGTTGAAGTAATTTTTTTTTTTTGTATTTTTTTGCTTTGTTTTTCTTTTTTTTTTTTTTTTTCAATACTCCACGAAATAGATTTATATAGTACGCTATGCGTACGCTGGTGCGCTTGTCCACAGTTATTTACACAATTTCTCGATAACTTTTGTCGTTGGCGTTTCACAAACTCGCCTCTCGGTCCTCACTACGTGAATCAGAAATGTCATAGCCACAATTTATCATAAATGAATTTGTATTATTGAAAAAATCTATATCAGCGTGGCGTCATCGCATAAAAAAATTTTCGGCGGCACTAAATATAATTTATAACAATGTCCAGTATGCTCACTATACCACTTCAACACCTATATGAGAGAGAAAGAAAAATAGCGTCTGTATATTAAGCCGCACTACAAAACCGGAAATAAGCTCTCTATTATTATTATTATATATATATGAGGATGATGGCGACGTATTGGAGCGCTTGACGACCAACAATCAAACTGTTGCAGCTCACACAGTAAAACAGTTATTATTATTAGAGCACTGTCTTACCATTGGATTCGAGGTAGGTGTGGGGTGTGATTGGCGCTAAATTTGAATAAACACTGAAATGGTAAATTAGTTGCCATGATATCATTGTGTAAAGGTTATACAGACAAATTTCTATTGTACTCTTGTTCACTCTTTTTTTTTAATATTCTTTTTTATTTTATAGAAAACCGTGTGATAAGTACACCAATAATTTTGCAAAGTTAATAATCTCGTTGATTTAAAAATGAAGGTGTACGTGTTATATCTGTATGGCCGGTGAAATTAAAAAAAAAAAAAGGCAATTCCGTTGCTCCACATATAATACATACATATATGCACGTGTATATGTATATATACATATATATATATATATATATAGTAAATTGGGTTTTAATTATTTTTTTTTCACAGTGAATTTTACTACATTGAATTTTTTGTTCCTATCAAGCCGAGAAGTAGCAAATAACAAACATGTTATTAATTTTCTTCTTCTTCTCCTTTTTTTTTTCTTGTTAATTAACTATCGATACGATTTTACTATGTAAAAATGTATTAATTGCCATTAATTCCGTTTTGTGTCGACAGCCTTCTCACATTAGGGATTAAATTTATATAAGGCGTGCGGATATTAATTAAATTTTTCTTTCATTTTTCATCTTTTACTTCGAACTGTACACATTTAATAATCATTTATCACTGATTATTTTTCGTTCGCTGTTGATAACATGAAGGTGCGTGGCGACGGGTTACAACGACTTTGATAGCCAAGGTGTATGATCGAAAAATTGTTGCTTATCACCGAAACATTTATCATGTTAATTGTTAAAAAAAAAAAAATAAGAAACAAAAATCTAATGGACAAAATAGCCGGCCGGAATGCGTCATATTAACAAAGAAAAAAAAGAAAAAGTTCTAAATAAATAACAAAATAATAAAATGGACTATACATATATAAATTCGAGATGGACAACAATTTTTCGTGAACGATATATCTGCGATCATCGAGATCGAAATCCCCTGCGAATTTTAATTACTACTGTATATCCATACACATATTTTTATACTCGAGCACTGTTATTATTATTATTATTTTCCTTTTTGTTTAGAAAATGTTCTAATTATTGGGTTATATTATTATTCAGCGGGTGATTTTTTCATTTTATTTGTTTTTTTTTCTTTTTAGTAAAAGCGACCTCAATAAAAACGACACTGGGCTCTA
>CAJUYH010006173.1:0-20902 GCA_910591685.1 Galerucella tenella
GCATGTCTTCCGTAATGTAATTCGTTAAATATTCTAGCAGCAGCTCTTGCACAGTTATTATTTTGGTAGTATAAACCTACAATTTCAATTCTTTCTTGCGAAGAGTAAACCATTCCAGAGAAACAAAATAAATAATGTATCAAATTACACTATCAATAGTGACTACAAATTCTAGTTGACAATGTCAAACTTTAATAAAAAGTAGAGTTTTTTGTTGTTTGGATTATTAAGTAGAATGAATATAGCACAGTTAAAAAGATTAAAGAGTTTGAACTGTTGTACAACCCATTTTAGTACAGGCAAATAAGGTGAAAGTAAAAAATAAGTAAAATTTGTGCTCTTAAAAGAAAAATTGTTTATCTCATAAACTAACCACTTTAACCTACAAGTATTATAAATTTTTGAAATCAGCTCAAAGAGGAGTATCCAAATTTTACATAAAAAATATGAAAAGTAGTTTAAAAAAATAAAGGGGATGCTGCTAGGGTAGAGGGGGTGGCTTTTTCAGTAAGTTTAAATAAGCCATAATGCTTGCCCCTTCCAACATAAGTTGACGTGTTTTTGGATTTTGTCTAAATACCAGTATTACAAAAGTTATTAAAGGTGGATACTTTTATCTGAAAAGTACTGTATAACAGCTATTGATGATAGTCATATGAATTCTGATTAATTAATTAATTAATTAATTAATTTTTTTTCAAACAGCAACGATATGAAAAATTATTATTCCATGCCACCATAGGAGCATGCAGGACCTATGATGGCATACCCCTTAGAAGTTGAATACTCGATTTAAAAGTAGTTATTTGAAAAAAAAAGGAACAAAATAACAAACATTCTCTTGAGCGTTAAAAGAACAAGGTAGCAAAATAGTTATTTTCGAATTTTAACGTAACAGATTCCCCTGATGGCATAGTATGCCATCATAGGCAAAAGTCGGATTTTGAATTAGAACACAAATACTTTCTCCACAAAAACATAACCTCAAAACAACCACACACGTACAAGCACATGAAACACCCAAACACCCCACTGCAGGATTTATTTGTGTAGATAACATGTGACAAGTACAATATGATATTTATTAGTCGATAAAATTGCTACACTACCTACCAATTTTCCCTTTCCTCAAAAAAAAAACAGAAATACTTTCCTGCAGGCACAGCTACTACACATATACGTACTGTAATATAAATATGCATCTGCAGCACCACAGACTAGAGCGCTAGAACAGAAACATTCATATTTACAGCCGGTATGCCATCATGGGCAACTTTCTACTACCATTTTTATGTTTCGCCACTATGGACTAGAAGGAACTGCAAAAAGTTATTTCATGTACCCAATCTTGTTATATTGTGTATTATGTGAGAAAATTTGGACCCTTAAATGAAATTTTCTCTCGCTTATCAAGCCTCTAGTTCGTAAATGTAATCTTCCATTAGTACAAATAGCAAAAAGAGTCACAGAGCTTTTCCACCGATTCCATTCCTGGCAAACTATACATATTTAAGTACTTCCTGTGTTAAGTATGAAAAACTCAACCAGGGGCGTATAATTTAGCTGATACAATGAGACTGATACCAGCCTATTCAATACAGTAGATAATATTTTGTACTGGCCTATTATCATTGTTTCCAGCAACTCATATTCAGCTTGTAAACGCAAAGGTCCAGGGTAATAAAGACTTTGTATAGTCCAGATAAAAATGTTTCGTAGGAACACACCAATGAAAGTGATTTATAAAGACATATGCCATTTTTCTGTTCGAAAAAAAAATATACTTCCAGCAGACATATACAGGGTGGTTCATTAGTAATTTGGTTTATCCAAATACATACAAAAATACCATAGGACTATTAAAATTCTACCGATTAATACTGAAGCATTTTTAGATTGGATAGGTTAAGAACTTTTGACCAATACTCAAAGTCTCTCTAAGTTCCTAATTCGTTCTCCCGTTTCTTCTCCGTTTATTCTCCCAAATCCCCAATCTCAATTTCCCGTTCTCCTATAATTACTTTATTTTTATATCTTTTCAAAAGCTTCTGTCATGTTTTATTTTCTCTTCGATATTATAGGTTACGGAGGTTATTGTTCTTCTTCATTCCCGCGTGTGTCGCTGCTGCTCAAGGGTTTATTTCGGTCGAGACTTGAAATTTAGTGGCTATGTTCCTTATATCAACTATCGATTTAGGGTCATCCGAACTAAAGCTATTTAGAATCGGTCAATTTATTAGATTTTATTTCCTGGATCGAAACTAAATGCGAATAAGCACATTTTCCGATAAAGATTTCAGACGAATCCACATTTCATGGATAACGGAACTTTTAGACCAGTTGATGAATATTGTTCGAAAATACTTGCCGAAATAGTATCAAAACTCGTTTCAGAAAATTTGGTAATATTGTTGAATTTACTGGTCTATTTCCGATAAACAGAATTTTCAGTTGAGCAGAGTAATATTATTGCCGTCTTGCTTTGTGAAATAAAAATCTTGCGGCATTTGCTATAAAATTGAAGTAATGTATTCGACTTATCCAGCTAAATGGATATGGCGGACACAAGCTGTCCATTACGCTTATCCTATCTATATCAAGGAACCGAGGTTTCACTGGTTATAACTAATACTATAGTTTGTTTCAAAAAGTACATGTGGTATTGGAATGCAATAATTCTTGAACAACCAGGCGTTCATTAGTTTTATGTATGATTATTTTCCCGCAATGTTCATAGTTGTTCTGCTATTCGGTTTGAAGTTTAACTAACAGGACTTTATTTCACTTATGTATTTATATTTTGTGACTAAATATCAAATTTTGTATTTTACTGGTAATTTAATTTCAAGCTGTTTCTCATCTGTTCTCTGAAGTGATAGTGAAATCCTATCTCTTCTTAAATATTTGAAAATAATCATACCGCACTCCGTTAACAAAAGTAAGTAAAGAGAATTGACAATAACAGATTGTTAAAACAGATAAAATTAAATGCAGCTTTGAGTGAATTCAGCTTTTTTTTCCTGGAAGAGTCAGATTTATGAGATTTCTGGAGATGGTTCGCAACCACAGGAAGACAAATAGTCTATAGTGTTTCGTGGGATTTAAGGATCAAGGCATTTCAGCCATGGTTGATAATGAGTAATGTGTATGTATTTGCTTGAACTGAGTTTGACGTCTCCACCCTACATGGCTAAATTAGAAATGACCAAGGAAGAAGCAAGATCCAAAGAGAGTTAAAAAAATAAAGGAGACGGAGAGAAAATGGATTCCTCCAAAGAGAACAGTGCAGCAGTAACCAGAAAAAAAGATGAACATTTTTGCAACATCAATTGGCCATCAATTGAATTCTAGTGATAGTGAAGATGATGTGAGTATGTATATATATTGGGGTGACATTCCCCGGAAGATCTATTGTGCCCCCATACTTTCACTTAGTTTCTGAGGAGGGTCTCAGAAACTAGTAGCTCATAGTAGTCCTATTTCCCGGGGATTTCTAGGATATCTGCAGACTTGAGCTTAGGTAAATGTTCCACTTCTATCCAGTGATCTCCCAGGTGCTGTGCCCTAGAAAGTATGTGGATAGAAGGTTTCTTCTTCCATGCCACAAAATCTACATTCTTCTTGCTCCACTATTTTGTGCCTTTTCAGGTGCCCATCCAGGCGGCAATGTACCGTTAGGATCCCTGTGCAAACTCTCACCGCAGTTTCACTTCAACTTATGCATTCATTTGATCTCAACGGGTTGTAGTCACCAAGAAGATGGTGAAGATAATGCAGAGAGTTCATATTGCCAGCAGTTTCATTCAACTTTCAACGATCGATACCTTCTTCATATTTTGATACGTTAAAATAAGCCTTGAAGTTAGGTATCTCATTCCCTATTGTTTTTCAAATAATTTATTCAACATTCTTGTATAAACACAGTCAGTTGTTCTACTCTTTCACTTTCATATTGGATAAGTATGCACCATTTAATTATTGAAAGCTAGGAGATATTTGTTTTTAACTTTATAAAGTTGATATTGAACAAACAACTTACTGATTGTTTTACAAATTATCATCCACAGATTTACAAAACAAACAAAACGGCTGCGCGGTATATTCGTTTTCAAATTAAAACACTGAATTGGACATTGGAAACGTTTCATTAATTTATTTGCACAAACCACTTATTCTGAATTGCATCAACATATGTTTTGAGCAGAGACCTACCTATTGTATACATCCCAATTAACATACACATAGTTTTTCCTCACATATAAAATAAATTTTATAGATGTTGGCTGAAAGTATTTAATTTAATCAACCTGTACTCACTCTGCAAACTTAGCGGACTTATAACCAGTACAAATCTTACCAGTGTCCAAGAAAATAGCTACTTCTGTTAGGAGTTGAAACAAAGCTAGTGAAAAGGTTACGATGGATGAACTTCCATAATAAAGTTATGGAATAATTGAAGTGGCTCGTTATAAACATATATAGCTTGAATTAGGGAGTATAAATAGAACTGAATCAGTCCCTTGTTCCACTTTTCAACAAAGGCATTTAAAATAACTCAGTTAATTTAGAACTTTGGTTTAATTGCTGTTAGTAGTAATTCCATAAAGCAGGTGGATTTTTATTTAAAAAAAAAATATGCGAACGCCAATACAGCTCCAAAAAAATAGGCGATGGTAAACATTCCACCATGACTATCAAGACTTTGATTTATCCCTAAAACTGTGAATAAAAATCTTGTAACTTAGATTATCAAATCGGATTAACAAAAATATGATGTTTTCTCAATGTTAAAAGTGGACAAAATCATAATGGGAAATCCATTATTTTTAATATTTTTATTCTTACAAGGTTTTTATGTCTACCTGATTTATAATGTGACTTACACACCCTGAAAGAGTAGTTAACTACATAGGAGTTGCTTCACGACCACAAAATTATCATAAAGTACTTATGTCATATTGCTTTTATAGTGAATAGCTCAGCTATTCAAAGTTCCTCCCGTTTTATTTTTACGGCTTTTAAATTATTTTATAAATCTAACCGTTACCATAGTGATAAATGAATGTATGAACTAAACGTATTTAATAAAATATTAACACATTTTTTTTTCAATATAGAAACGTCAAGCACGAATAAGCTTCAAACAAAACCAAAACATTCTTTTTTTAATTTCTTGGGAAATTAAACCACAATATTTTCAAATTCTTTATTTCAACGTTTCGGTAGCGTTCCAGCTACCGTTGTCAAGAAAAAATAAGTAGAAATTAATTTTTATCCCTAACTGACACAACAGAAAAAATTTGACAACTAGACAATCAAAAAATATTTTGAAGTTCAAGACTGCAAAATTTTGTTATCAAATTTTTATTAAGGTCCATTCATAGTAGATCATATCTCTGGCAAAATGTGAAATGAAATATTCCATTTCATGACATTCCAACGATATGATAGTCTACTAGAAATGGAATCCAGTGAAGTGCACGTTCCAGGAACGGTTTTTATTGGGATAGCGCGTTCTTTTCGCTTATATTGGAAATGTTGTTAATAAAACGCGTTTCTTGATAGTTTTTTTGTGTATGAATATTTAAGTTTTTGAAATATGTATACTCAGTTTTGTGATTTTGTGTATTGAAATGTGTATCGATTAACAACTATTCAAATTATAAATCATAAGAAAACCTGGATAAAAACTTATGATGCTATCCTGATAACGCAGGTAATTGATTATTGGAAATTTCTCTTTCTAACATTGGTAACCAAATTTGACTACATTCGGCTGAAATACTAGCTACACATTTATCTGCATTTAGTTGTATTGAAGCACTTTCTTTGATTTTCCGTCTTTTATTATTGGGTTCTTTTAATATTATTTTTGATGAATCCCATTGAATTTGATGACCCTCTTCCCAAGCATTTTTGCAAATAGCTGACTTAAAGAATTCCCTATCTTTGTTTGGAAACAGCACGAGCGCGTAAGCGCGAGTGTGGTTTCCTAAAACAACAATTTGTTTCGAAAAAGAGAAGAAATTTTCGATAATCATTAATTACACGAGTTGTATTTGTCAAGATTATTTCTTGATACAATAATTCTGACGTTTCTTTAATAATTTGACATTTTCTGTCAGTCACTCGAATAAAAAAACTAATGACAACGCGAAATACACAGATAGGAAAATTGCATGTATCCAATCAGGTGCCGAAATACAAAATCGAAAACATGGTGTTTTCAGATATCAATCCTCATATTTAAACCAATCGAAGGCGCGTATTTTGTATTGAGTGAAATAATCTGGAAAATATCAACCATCCCAAGTTTTTCTTCTTCTTGCCCTTCTTACCAGCGACAGTCTATGTAAAAATTCGTTGTCAGCATTTGATTCGGAACTCACATCTATCGCCTCCATCGCAAATAGGCTAACTGCGAAGCGAAACTTCGTGAGCAAATGCGGATCAGGCAAGTGTTCACTTTGCCAGTGCCACATTGGCGCAGCTACGTGAACAAGTAGGAGTGTGAGCATGTGCGGCGGGCATATTTATGATACAAGTGCGTGAAGTTATACTTTTGCGCACGAGTTGCGAAAATGCAAGGCACTAACGTAGCGAGTACCTTTTTCGTAACAAGTGCGCAAAAGTACTTCACGCACAAGTGTCATAAAAAACTTTATCAACGACCACATGGAGGAAAAATGAAAAAATGTGCTCTGTAAAGGTTGAGAAACATAAAAATAAATTTTCTATAAACAAATACAAGGAATTTTAATTTCAGGTGGTGCGCAATCCAAAGGAATGCATTCTTCTCGAGGTTCTTCCATTTAAAAAAAGGGAAATTTCATTTTCACTTTGTCTGACACTTCTTTCAAATTTACTGACAGCGCAAAAGTTTATACAACAAACGACTAAATCCAAGGCAACTCGATAATTACGTAGCTAAAAAAGAGTGTTAGAGTAAAAACCCCTTTAAAAAGGATTGGTTATTCACGCACGCTTTTCAACGTATGTATAATGTATGATTTCCTTTTTTTTGGTTCGTAAATGCCTTACTTCAAAGGTGGTCGTAGATAAATAGATATTTACGTAATTAGTTATGAAAAGATCAATATTGTTCAACAAGCGTAATATTTGCCAAAACGAGCGCTAGCGAGTTCTGCAAATTACGCGAGTTGAACAATGTCGCTCTCTTCATAACGTGTTTACGTACAACGTTTTATCTAATTCCGCGCTTTCATAATATTCAATAAAATCTTCAATTACTATGATAATATTGAAGTGGAATCAAATGGTGTTAGAAGTATTATCACTATGATGTATTCACCCAGAAAATTAACTTACTTCAAATAACTGTGTCCTGAATAATGTTTTCAATGTTTATAAATCTCAAAATACGATTGAATTAAAATAATGGGTTAATTGTACAGTTTAAATAATGAAATAATTGTCAGTTTTGACAGTACCTACCTAATTAATAAATTATTCTTTGAAACTCATGTGGTATCTCTATGTTGAAACATAAACAGTTACGTGAAGTTTTTACATAACTACTTTTCATAACTGATATATGAAGGTTATGAAAAATGTGACGTTACCTAACGTCAAGGAGTGACGTAAAGTGTCACATTTGATAGCGGAATTAGATAAAGTATAATTATGTATTTAATATCGGCATCGATATAAATGTATCGTATTTCGGATCATTACAATTATCTTACCTTCCGTGTGCTCTTACGTCCAATCGTAATGGATAACGACGATCACTACCCGAACTTCTTCGAACGCGAGTATGCTGATACACTAATGAACTTGGATCGTACTGTGCAGGCTCATAGTATCGAATCCAAGAATTCAAGTTGAAATCTGAAACTGGAAATAAAGTTGTTATTACCTACACGTATACAATTTCAGAGAGTCAAGGGCTGAATAATTTTGTCGAAAATAATTTTTTTGCAAACTTCCAAACTACATAGGTACGTTGGGAAAATTGAGTTCCAATTTGGTGGAGGTCGATTATGTGAACAATTTGGGAACAGTATTTGCTTGGAAGAAATTATTTAAATACATGACAATCTGAATAACAAAATATCATTCTCTGGGTAACGGCCGCAAAATATCATTTTGCGGCCTCTGTTGCGGCTGCAAAATGCTTGTTTTGCGTCCGGTTGCACGAAAAATATTTTGAAGTTTAAGACTGCAAAATTTTGTTATCAAATTTTTATTAAGGTCCATTCATAGTAGATCATATCTCTGGCAAAATGTGAAATGGAATATTCCATTTTATGACATTCCAACGATATTTAATCCTAGCTTCTTTATGTGATATCAAATTCAAAGTGATTAAACCAGCATGTCGGAAAAAACTCGGTCTCTTCAATCACAAGTAAAATTGCTAAATTTCTGAACTCTTAAGAGTATACTGGTCATAGAAGAGCGTAGGCCACTTTATTAGCCAATACTGGAGTTTATGTTTTATCTGTCAAATGACATGGCGGATGGAAATCTGTAACTATTGCGGATAGTTATGTAGCAGAGAGCGTCAACAATAAAAAGGAAGTTGCAAACAAAATTGTATACAATAAAACGAAGCCAGAAGTCTCTTGCAGTACTTCAAAACTAACAGAAAACTTGGTTGGAGAGGGAGACATTGGGCCTTATGAACAAGAATGAAGCAAATGCTCATGAGTATGAGCAAACGCTCCAAACAAGAGCTTAGAGTAACAGGTCGGAGTTAAGCATCCACTCGAGTGGATATGAATAATGATTTGCTTATACTCAAGAGCTTTCGCTTCAATTAAATGAGCATTTGTGTCTGGACAGCCTGGTCATTCCTGTCGAAACTCGCAAACAGTCGGGTTGAGTCTGTATTAATTTGACCGAGTTTTGATTGTAAGTGTAATTAAAATGACTTCAGACGAGGTGAATGACGAAGAAAAAGGCATCAATCTGCTAGTAGCAATGCAATCGCAAGAAATACCTGAAATCCTCACCAAATGACAAATTCCACATATAAAAAATTAAAAAAACGAGGCCTTGAGACATGCAGCCATAGAAATAGAACGGAAAATAGGAAAGCCATAAACCACTTCGCAACTGATGAAGAGAGTTTTAAAGCAGTGGGAAAAACTTGTATATGGATTAATGGATGGAGAGGAGAATCCGACCTTGGGTAAGACTGTTGATGTATTCATCACCGTAAGTATTGTTCTATGACCGTGTTGATTCGGTTTCAAAATCTAAGCGTGCGTGCAATCAATCACTCCAATAGCACTCGGAAACTGGTATTTTCCTTGTCAAGCTTGCTGTGCTTCGTTCATTTTGGGTTAGGCTGACGGAAATTTGATCCATAAATAGGACTTTTCAACTATTTTGTTCATTACAAATGAAATTGTTTTTGAAACAGTAGAATAAGTGATTCCCAATTCTTCTGCTACACCCATCTGAAATCCAGGATTGGCCATATATCGCAAGGAAACCTTCATATTATGATATAGGGAAAGAGCGCATCCTCTTCTTTTAAGATTTTCTCCAGAAAAGTACGTTACCATCCAATTTACATTTCCTCCTCAAAATCTGTAAAAAGATTTGAAATCTCGCCAATTAGCTTCTCTTTGCACTTTGTATTGTTTTTGTGTTCGTATATTCACGAGTTCTGCTATTTTATGACCAGCTTATTGCAAGGTGCATCTCCAACTAACGAGATGCAAAAATTTTGGAGCAAATGCTGAACTTAGTAAGCAAAGCATACTTTTTATCCATAACAAGATGAGCAAATACTTTAACGTAAGTAGATTCTCATGCTTCAATTACAACTTTGAGCAAGATCTTTTTCCTAAATTTTTATTCATTTGCTTCAAGGTTTGCAAGAAGAAGAAGAAGAAGGTTTTGCGAATAATTATAATTGTAATAATTTTACTATAATATTCATATAAATAAATAAGATATACGTTTCATATGGCACAAATTATTACCACCCAAGGGTGGTGAGTTATTACCACCAACCCGTTGTTGAGGACATTCGATACCCTTTTGGTAATTATAACTTACACCCTTCAAAACAGTATCAAAATGCGTTTTTCCCAATAAAGGGATGAGAAAAATATAATTTTTGGTTAAGATCGACGAAAAACTTATTGGTGAAAGTGGCTAAGTAATTAATGTGGTGTTGTGTACAATTAGGTTCCCATACACGAAGCGATATTTTGCGCGACATGGTATGTGACAGACAGTGTCTGTTTAATTTGGCATATTGGGAACGCACGTTAGTGCTGAACGACGGATCTGGTCGGTGAAATACGTCATCGGTGAAGGATCAAGTCGTTACAAGTCAAATTTTGTACTTGCAACTAACGAAAGGATCCAGTCGTTGAGCTCGTCGGTTGGTTTGAATTTTGGGGTGCAATGGAGTGGACAAAAAAAATAGTAGCAGAGTTTATAGAATTATATAGGGAAAGGCCATGTTTGTGGAAAATTAAAGATCCTGATTACATATATAAGAATTTAAAAAGAGAAGCATACGAAGATTTGATACAACTTTTAAAAAGCGAACATTATAATGATATAACTGTGAAGGATGTGAAAACAAAGATCCAAAATATGAGAAATGCTTTTCGGAGAGAACGTAAAAAAATTGAGAATGCTAATAGAAGTGGATCATTTTGTTCTTTTCTTTCTCCTATTATCCTTTTGACAGATTTTTAAAATACCTAAACCCATGAGAGCAATTTTTTTGTCCATTTTGTACAAAAAATATTACTCCGACTGACGAGGTATTTTAGACCAGCTTAAAATACGGAGTCGCACGACCCAGTATGTCGAATTTTCAAATATCTACCAATTAATTTGAAGACAGCGTATGTGCAGGATCCGATCCTTTGACAATTCGCGGACTAAGTATGGTCGTGTGTAGACACGACAAATCAGATCGCTCACAGACCAAGTCGGCGGTCTTGGTATATCAGATCTGGTCGGTCGACACCGTCGGCCGACCAGATCGTTTCGTCTATGGGCAGCTATTGATTCTTTTTAAATGTACCTACACGACTGGGAGATTTAGTTTAAAAGGAATCGGCGCCTAAGTACCGAAAACTATTCCACCCCAATTTTTTCATGCGATTCTCTTCAAATTGCCCTACTGATGATAGAAATGCATGTTTCCATGGTGCCATGGAACCTACACCTACAACGTTTGCATGTGGATACCTCTCGTAAAATTGGACAGAATGATACATGCATTGAGGGGTCCAGCCTCTTTACTTTTCGAATTACAGGGTGTTAAGTTTTGAAAGATTGAATGTTATAATTTGATAACTTTGAAATGGATGAATAAATTGATTTGACATTTGGCAGGTTCTTTTTAAATGTAAAAGGGCATATTCTAATGGGAAAATATTTCTCAATTTTTTATCCAGTGGTGTACATTTGGAATAATATGTTACTTTTCCCCTCCCATTTTTTACGCCACTGACATTTGAAGCAATTTTCATTTAATTTTGTATTCCTCAATGGTTTTCACGTGAAAAACGGATAACCTCCACGTATCAAAAAATTTGTAGTTTTCAAGATATTTAATGATTTCATGAGGTCTTACCCTATAATTCGAAAAGTAAAGCGGCTGGACCCCTCAATACTTATATCATTTTGTCCAATTTTACAAGAGGTATCTACATGCGAACGTTGTAGGTATCATTTGAAAACACCCTGTATTTTTCATGGGTCGTAAGTACCCAAATTTGAGATTTTTCGAACCTTAAAAAATTTATATCTTTGGAAATATCAACTTTATCGTGAAAAGTTATAGGACCTTTTTTACTGGTATTTCAATGAAGAATATAAAAAAAATGTCCGGTTGAAAAATAACAATTCCTTGCAATTGTTTAAACAATTTCGGTTTAAGCAATATGGCACCGGGTTGCCCGATGGCAACATGCATTTATATCATCAATAGGGAAATTTGAAGAGGATCGCACAAAAAAATTTAGTTGGAATAGTTTTCGGTAGTCATGCGCCGATTCCTCCTAGACTAATTCGACCAAACATACATTTTTTTTATTTATTTTTGCTTCACGTTAAGAAAATTAAATGGAGGTTGAATAATTCAATTAATCTTGTTTACCATACTCGTTGTTTTAATTTAAACAATAATCTGCCGTACTTGAAGGACTTTGTTTGCTAATACCATATTCCAGCTCGTAATGATTATAATCAGAGTTGTGTTTAGTGTGGGGGCCAGAATCTACTCAACGTGGAGTGAAGTGGCGTATTCAATATTGTTTTGATCTAATCATATTTCCAGTTAATTTTGTTGGAAAATATTATACGGGAAGTAAATACAGATTGCGAAAAGTCTATTCGAGCCATGCGATTTACACAAGTCCGACAAGGAAATTATTATTTTATCCTTATCTCTGTTGATCTCACGTATTTTCCAAAAGTCAATAATATTACCAATCTCGAATTTCTCCCAATAAATACGGCGGTATCCGATATTAAAAGTTAAATACAATTTAAGATCATTATTCCTTAGAAAATACCAAACATTTTCAACTGGCAAAGCTGCTTTCATATCAGATTTGCAGCTGGAACGGAACTGAAACACGCCAAACGCTGACTGCGAACAATTATTCTTCTCTCTCTTTCAAGTAGTTTTGCTCATATTTTCCTTGTCGTAGTTGTGTAAATCGTATGGCTCAAATAGACTTTTCGCGATCTCTAAAAAATCTATCTAATCAATAGTTATTTCACAAACAGTTAATGGGTTTGAAAAATACTGTACATCCAAACTAGGCTTCTGTACATCCAAATCAATCCGGAAAACTGACATTTTCCCCTAGATGTGATAATTTGAAACTATTCACTCTCGAAAATAACAGAGTTTAGGTTATTCTCATACTTCAAATTAAATCCATGGAAGATGGAAAAGTTGTAGTGTTCCATAAAATTGGAAATAACAGTAGTATTATTAAACTTATTTTGGAGCAATTTTCATACACAGAAAATGATTATATTGAGAATACTACGTATCGTTCAACTCCTGAACTAAACGACCGACGGATTGTCGAGATTCTTTTTAGTCACCCTCTGAATGCTGAAAAGTGTCAACAGCACGTGGTGCTCAAGAACTAATTACTTTGTGGGGTACCCTCGACGCTTGCGAAAATTGACAAAAAACATTTATCGGAATAGAGCTTTCCACCGAGTTCGCTAAATAAATATTGGAGAGGAATATTCGACGTGATATTCAGTTGAAAAACTGTTTCACCCCTCATTTTGTGAAATTTGTCCTCCTTATTACCAACTGGTTGAGATTATTAGTTTTCATATCTTTTTGTAAGATAATTGAGAAGCCAGTCGTCTTACAAACGTTGCAGGAAAACCGAAGTCATATTTCGTCAGTTTCATCCCGCTTTCAGGCGCAGTCGGGTCCAACTATTATATCGTCCCCTTGGGGCAGAACTATCCCATGTCCAAAATTCTCAATTTTCGGTTTTTCTATTTTAAGTGTACTTCAAGGGCTGCTCTTTCTAGTGCAGAAATATTTCATGTCCAAGCCGACGGGAAGATCCGAAAAATGCCGATTGTTGAAAAAGACTATGTCCTTACATAGATTTCATCTTGACGCAGAACTAGTTCAACTGCCACAAGGTGCTTTTCGTTGGTCGGCGCGAATAAAATCTTGGACATAGACTAGTTCTGTCTTGTTAAGTGCCATTCGCTATTGACTTTTTATGGACATAGAATACTTCTGATTCACTTTTGTCAGTACATAGTATCATTTATTGTGGATATAGAATAGTTCTGATTTGCATTTTCTCACGAAAATTTCTAATGTCAGAGTTTTATAATTCACATTGAAAAATGTTTGGGATTAATTTGGATATTAAATTAAACAAGAATAACAAAATACTCTCATGTTTTTCATTTTATTCATTAGAACAGACTTATTCCATGTCCAAAAAAAAAAAAACACGGAAAAATATTTCATGTTTGGACATGGAATAGGCGACTTTACCTATAAGTATTCTATGTCCAATTTTTCTTTTTATACGCATCTTTGGCAAATATGAACTGAATTGATGAAAAAGAAGAGAAATCAAAGTAATTCATCACAATATTAGGACACAAAATATTTATTAGATTGACTGGAAAACAAAAAAAACCTCTCCTGTAAAATTTAAAATTTGTGACATGGAATAGTTCTGCTCTAAGGGGACGATATTTTTATATACCTAATAATTATTGTGAAATAGTACATTGTTTACCGGGTAGGAAAAGCTTAACATTCCTGGACGACTGTGAAGATTGCTAAGTCGAGGCGCAAGCCGAGACTTAGCAACACAGAGTCCAGGAATGTGGCTTTTCCTACGAGGTAAACATACTATTTTTCCGCAAATCGTTTAAAATTCGACAGATATTGATTGATTTAAAAAAAAACGCGATAATTTTATTCCCAAATAAATGGTGCTTTGAAATTCCTAATAAAATTACTTGGGTTACTATGGAAACGTATTGAGGTTGAATTGTCAAACTTGACGCTTATAAATTTAATTGCTGGTGTTCTCGAAAGTAAAATGATAAGTGATGATGAAATTTCCATTCCTGGGACTCCTCCAGAGCTGGTTGAGGCAGTGAATACTGCTTCATTAGAATTATTGCCAAAGAAATCAAGAGAAAAGTACGAAAATGCATACAGACGTTTTATGGATTATCGCATGAGTAAAAATACTAGTTCTTTCTCAGAAAATGTTGTAATGGCATACTTCCTAGACCTTTGTTTAAAGATGAAATCTTCAACATTATGGGCCAATTATTCAATGCTGAAGTCAACCCTTGCACTTAAACACAATGTAGATATATCTACATACTCAAAACTTCGTTCTTTATTGAAACGGCAAGCTCAAGGTTATAGGGCAAAGAAATCTAAGATTTTAACGAAGGAAGAAATTGAAAAATTTATCCAGGAAGCTCCAGATAAAGAAAATTTAATGATTAAGGTAATTTACAAGGTTTTAATTTCTATTTAGATTATAGCTTTATTTATTTTTTAGGTGGCTGTAATATTTGGTATTTCTGGGGCCTGTAGAATGGATGAGTTAGTCCGAATGACTGTACACGATATAGAAGACTTAGAATCTAAGCTTTTAATCAGCATACCTGATTCGAAAACCAACAAACCAAGATCATTTGTAATTAATCAGATCTACTTGAATGTTTATCGAAAGTATGTTTCGTTAAGACCAGAAAATATGAACAGTGACCGATTTTTCTTTAAATATCAAAGCGGAAAGGGTTGTAGACAAGTGGTAGGAATTCATCAATTTAGAAAAATGCCCAAAATAGTTGCTACTTATTTGAACTTGGTAAATCCGACAGAATATACTGGTCACTGCTTTCGTCGGTCTTCTGCAACAATATTGGTTGACTCTGGTGCCGACATAACTAGTTTAAAGGGGCATGGCGGATGGAAGTCATCAAACGTTGCTGAAGGATATATCGAAGAATCGCTTAACAATAAGGTTGAGGTGGCAAATAAAATTTTCACAGTACAAAATATTTAACAAAATGACCCTACCACCCTGCATGTTGTCCAAAATGTTTCTCATAGTTCTAAGAGTGTTCCTCTCCAATGTTCAATAATTGTACTAACTGTCAAATTACTGTAAATATAACAAATTGTTCTCAAAAATGTATTCGGCAATGACTTGATGTTTTCAAAATATAAATTGATTCCTTATAAGCAATGTGTTTTCAATCATTTATGTAGAACACTAACAACTGTACGGAAATATCATTTCCTTACAGTAAGGAAATGACATTTCCTTACAGTAAGGAAGTCCTGACTTTTTCTTCAAGAAATTTTGACAGGAATGTCAAAATTTCCTAGCGATTTGCGGAAAAAGTCTATTGTTCAATCAATAAACAGGATAACCTTTTGCGGCTTCATGATAATTCAATATCGAACAAAATAGGCAATGCCGAAAAGAAGAGAAAAATAGATATATCTTATGGGTTTGAACAATCAGAGATACATAGTGAATTTCACCTGAATATATAGTTTGGCAAGTTTATCTAAAGCTACGGGGCGTCGGTAAGAGGCGAGGAAAAACATGGCGTATGTCTGTCAAACGTACAAATGGCGTACGGTACCTATTTTACCAAGTAAAACTGAAATTACAAAGGTAACTGACAATACGAACACCACTGGATGAATCAATATCAGTCAATTGACGAAGTGAGAGGGAAGAACATACGCACGCGCTTGCCAATAAGAAGTCAGCTTGTCGATGAAAATCACCAATTATGTAATTCGGAGGGTGTGGTAATTATGGTATTTCGTACAACGCTGCCAGAGCTTGAAGAAGCCCATAACAAATTTGGAAAAGTGTTCATCTTTAAATATTCATAAATTGAAAAAATAATGTTAATAGAATAAATCCAAGGAAACAAGAACATTATAAAATTAACGTTCAATCATTCTTTTAATATTGTTAATAATAAAAAGACCCATTTATAATTATTATCACTACATAATCAGTTCTTCTATTTTTTTATAGTTAAATGTGGCAATGTCGAATGTTTTAGACTGCATTCCTTTCACGGTTACAGATAAACTTGCCAAAGTATACCTATATATCTTAACTGTCTCGGCTGTTTTATTTATCCAGATACACAAAATAATGGCCTACAGCTGGGAAATTTTAATAATAAATACCTAATTTTCCAAAAAAGGATTCATTTTGTTGTATTTGGAAGGTTTTCATTCAATTCCGCAAAACAACAACTGAAAATAAAACAAACAAATTAACAACACCTTCACTAGTTTTTTTCGTGAAAAACTGATATCTTGATAAGGAAATAGCTCACAAAGAAGGGACACAAATGAAACCATTTTTTAAGAAACTTTCTTGTTAGACAACGCCATGGTTCTCTCTTTCGTAATGGAGACGTTTTCGACGTTGTAAATAAAACCTTCCGAAAAAATCCAATACAATTTATATGGGCCTGACCTCTTTTCGTATTTTACATCAAAGGCGTAGATAAAAACTTTTGTTATACTTTCAGTTCAATATACTGGGTGTACCAATCTTACGACAAACTTCGGTATATGGGTTATTTTAAGAGATATGAGGAAATTTTATCAACAAAAATAGTAGATGTACTGGAGGTCCATTTTTTGAAATTATATCGAACTATACAGAGTGCTGCATTACTCCGTGACAAACCAAACATATGATTTTTCAAATGGGAACCCCTGTATCTTGTACCGAATTCGGATTGGTTACATGTTTTTGAAGCTTTTGATATAAGGTTTTGCCACGTTATACAAAGTCCTTCAAAATATATGGACACGTTTATGTGAAAATCGTAGGTAAATCAACGCTCTGTAGCCTGTTGTACTTTAATGAAAAAAAATGTATTTTGCCAAACAGAGTTTTGTAATATGATGCAATATCCCCGTATCCTATTGAATTTGAATTATATTCTTTCTTGTATACAGGTTGAACGGAAACTCGAACCTGCCATTTTATTTCTTATTTCAAATGGAACACCCTGTATTTTATAGCAAAAATAGAATCATCGATTATGTAACTTTAATTTTTGTCAAGTATTTCCCATACTCAAAGTTCATAAAAACACAGTTATTTTGTAATATTTATTGTAAAATATAACTACTGACCTATTATGTGAAAGCATTAAACGGTGTATGTAACAAAAAATCCTAATTAATGATAAATTAATGAACAGGTTATTCTAAGCAAAACTAGCCACCAAAGGTATAATTCCAACCGTAATATTAAGCTAAAGGTTCAAAATGTTCACCGTTAACATCAATGCAATGCTGCAGAATAGTTCAAATGATTGACTAACATTTCTCAGCATATCAACGTTAGCAGATCGAAATGCCGCACTAATTATCATTTTCATGTCATCTCTAATAGCCGGGGATTTTATAAACTTATTCCTTACAAGACCCGAAAAAAATAAATATACTTTTGTTAAATCGGGTGACCGAGCTGGCCAATCAGTTGGGCCCCCTCTTACAGCATTGCATTGATGTTAACGGTGAACGCTTTCAACCTTCAGTTTAATATTACGGTTAGAATTATACTTTTGGTAGCTAGCTTTGTTTAGAATGAATTATTCATTAAAATTTATCATTAATTAGGATTTTTTGTTACATACAACGTTTATTGCTTTCACATAATAGGTCAATAATAATAGTTTACAATAAATATTACCAGATAACTGTTTTTATATACTTTGGGTATAGGGAATGCTTGACAAAAATTGAATTAACATAATCTAAGATTCTATTTTTGCTATAAAATACAGGGTGTTCCATTTGAGAGAAGAAAGAAAATGACAGGTTCGACTTTCCGTTCACCCTGTATATAAGAAAGAATTTAACTGAAATTCAATAGGATACGGAGATATTGCATCATGTTACGAAACTCTGTTTGGCAAAATACATTTTTTTTCTTCAACGTACAACAAGCTACAGAGCGTTGATTTACCTACGATTTTCACATAAACGTGTCCATATCTTTTTAAGGACTCTGTATAACGTGGCGAAACCTCATATCAAAAGCTTCAAAAAAATGTAACCAATTCGAATTCGGTATAATCTACAGGGGTTACCACTTGGAAGATCATATTTTTGGTTTGTAACGGAGTTATGCAGCACTCTTTATAGTTCGATTTGCTGTCAGTTCGTGACCGAGCCATGTTTGTAGTTGATAATATGCCTGGTTACAATGCTGCTTCGCTGCGTCTTCCGTTGGTGGCAATTTCCCTAACTTGAAATACGATCTAACAGTTGCAGCTTGATAATTTTGGAATAGCAATGTATTCAATGTCATGCTGTCTTTTTTGCATTCATAAATTGCTTCAATTAATTGCAATCCATTATTGGCAATGACTTCCTCATAATAAAACATCAGTGAAAGTCGACAAATTTTTATCCGACAACAATGCTTTCACTGTTGTTTCTTTTCTCTTTGCCTGCAAATGCAGATATCGTATCGTACCCTGAAAAGCAATGCAAGAGTCCTGACAAGCTGGGATTTTTCAAGTTCTTCGCGTTTCTTGTCACTTTTTTGCAAAGCAATGTATATATACCCATATACCATTTGAAAGTAGACGTTTCAACGGAGGAAATTTTGTGCCATGGAAAAATTAAAAACGAAAAACTCTGTTCATTCGATTTTCCTCAGAATCTTTGAGGTTATGTGAAAATATATAGGTACCTATAATAGTTATTTATGTACCAAGGGTTTAAATAGATGTTTATGCCCTGAGGGCGACGTCTTACGTACCCGAGGGCATCTGGCCCGAGGGTTTGTAAGTCGCCCGAGGGTACACACATCTGTTTATGCCTGCGGTACATACAAACTTTTATGTCATACTAGTTCGTTATTGCAATCCGATCTCAATACAAATCAGTGTTTTGAAAAATCTGGTTTGAATTAATAGGTGGATGTTGACAAACTTGAATGTCATAAAATGACAATATATTTTATATGTGTCAAAGTTAGAAGTCAAAATGAACAAATATTTTGGAATTCCTGACAAAATTATTTAAAAAGCAAAGAAAGCAACTGAAAATCTGTTGCCAAAAAAGTCTAAAGAAGCTTACGACATGGTTATTGAATAAGTTAAACAAAAAATTATTTCTCTTTATGCCCGCACGGGCATAAAATACGACATTAGATAGTTGGTAACTAAGCAATAAAAACACAATAATGAACTAGTATGACATAAAAAAGTTTTATATATTTCTAATACCTACATTACCATACAACATTTTTCAATTGGATGTCAACTTTCACCGGAAATTACGAAAAACCTCTTTAAGACCCTTAAAACACGCCCCCTGCAACCTCCCAAATTGTATATGGTTGGATTTTTGGTTCCTGTATTCCTCATCATTCGTTTTCTGTAATGAACTTCGTCCCCTTTTCGTTACATTTTGGGCTACTTGCACCGGTCTATGGTAGCTATGAATCTACGTTTCCTTCGTGTTCGCCTACACCACTGGTTATTTTTTTTTTGTATCCCATTTTATTTATTGTTCTGTCGACCTTAATATGAAACATGTCTCAAGAATTTAGAGTATCCCTTCCAATTTTTGAAGTATAAATCAGTCACCGGTAAAGAGTCCAACATAGTATAGAATTAAGATTATATGTCACGTAACGTCCACATTAATGTCAAAGGGATATGTTTGTTAGCCTAAAGTGGACAGTTCAGGTCGATTACTATTTGTTGTCTAGTAGAAGATACCTTGAAAGTTTCCACTCCTTGCTAACAACTCTTATACCTATTGATAAATTGTATTGGAAGAGTTGAGAAATACGTGATGAGCTAAATTTTTTATGGAAATATTTGTAGCACTGGTGTCTCATTAATTCCAATAAGCTCCCCTCACTTTTCAAATGTCAAAAAAGGGGTGCGACGAGTTTTTTGGAGAAAGTTTATTAGTCCATCAACTATTCGACTAACTATAGCAATTATACAATAGTTAATTAGTAGAAGTTAGCCTATATCCCAACAGTAATGAATCAATCTGTATAATTCTTAGCTAATTTGTTAATGGGTGAAACGTTATGCCTTTATGTTGAATTATTTAAACTTTTGCTGTGAAACTCAACCAAAATATACCTACCTCATATTTTATTTTTCACTCGTTTTATCATCTCGCTCCCTTTTGTAGAAAATTCCCTGAGGCTGTTATCAGTAGTAATAACCCAAGGACATTGATAATTTTTCGAAAAATTTTATGACAGATTTCGAAAGCATGCTGCTTGGAAACAGACCGACGCCGTAGGCCTACAAGCAACAAGCAAAAAGCTTGAGAAAGTTTTCATAAAATTTTTGAGCATTTATCAATGTCCGAGGGTTATTCAGATAAAAA
>CAJUYH010006173.1:21002-41155 GCA_910591685.1 Galerucella tenella
GAAAATTGGACAAACTGTATCGAGCATGTTATCAAAGTAGAGGCAAAAATGTGGAAAATTGACAATATTTGTGATGATTTAATCGACCCTATTATTATTAATGTCAACAACGATTCTTCCTCTTCCGAGTCGGATATAGAATAAAATGTAAGTAATAAATGTATTCCAATAATCATTTCTTTTCATTTTTCATTATATTATAATTTAAAACGTATTTTTTTCCCAAAACACACCACTGCATTGCGTTATTGCTTATCTGCTAATCCTTTAACAATAAAGAAACCCTAAACTTTGCTACAACTGAAACAAATACGGGGTCGATCTACCTGGTTTTTAGATTTACGGAAGAAATGTAATTTAAAGTAAGAGATTTATCAAAAATTTCATGGTGCTCCCTGTAAAGGTTTTGCATACTTAATTAGGGTTTATTACTCCTCGTACTTTTTGTTCATACTATAGTGTTACAAAGCAACTATCAAACCACCCGGGTTTAATATAAGAAAAATATATCAAATTAAATTCTTTCATCTACAAAATGACTTAAAACCGTTGCTGTCACGTTTATCGTCATCTTCATGTGACCTGCGACCGAAGTTTAGTTTTATTTAGTTCCTAGAATTATTATGTGATACGGCAACAGTGTCAGAACTATAACTCGACGATTTCCGTTTACCCCTTTTCGAGCATGACGGGTAGCCGTGCGCAGAGAACAGAACTGAGAACAGACTTTCTAACAGAATTGCGAGAGATCACATTTATTTGTTTTATTTCGTAACATCTCTCATTAATCTCATCATAATTATGTAAAACTTATTTAGTTAGGTTTGTAAGTAGAAGGCAATAAATTGACTAACGTCAGCAGTTAAAAAGAATCACCCAAATATCAAAATAGAGTCCACTACTAGGAAAAACAAAACATTTGAAGCAACCGATGCCATCTTCATCGACGTCATCTACTCACCAGTTAACACCAAATAACTCCACTGGACCGGCAATTCCAAGCAATTTACAGAATGCAACGAATTGTGTTTCCAATATTAATATTTATAATCATTTATAGTATTCGGTTAAAGTTTTGTATATGTATGTCAGAAACTGAGTAGTAAGGGGTCTCAGTGAATGTCACCCCAAAACACACACATGCATACACATACATACATCGCACTGCTATTACAACAGTGTATCAACTCAAAATTAGGCTATTTTCAGAAAACTTAGTTACTTATACAATATTTGAAACCGATATTCAAAAACGTCACACAAACATGCTGGACTTATTTAAATGAAGAAATAACAAAATATACCTTCTTAAACAACACCAAAACAAGAAAAAAGTACTCAAATCTTTCATATCTGTTTTTTATTTTGAGTTAGAGGTATCTTGCTTGTGTATGCTGGTGTCGAACTAATAGAAAATGACATCGATTGGTTTCCAGACCGTCGCGAATTAAGCACAAAAACTTGGAGACAATTTTCATCTTCATAAGAATTCTTATAGAAAAATGTGACGGGATGTTCTTTTTCAACACGAAGTACCTTAATATCATGCCATTTCACTTGGTTTCTTTCCTCGTTCACATCAAAATTACTACCCCACTGTTCTTGAAGTAGTTTAAATTTATCGTGGGTCATGTTAATAACTTTTTAAGGTTGCCCGGTCTTTTAAGCTATCTCAATTTAAGGTGGCATATTGATGCGGGACATAGATAGGTCCAGATAAACCGGAGCTGCTTGCAGAAGGACTACTTCGCTGTCTCGTGGCTGCACTCTGCAGTAAACTGGAAACTCATGTTGACCCAATAATGAAATGAGGGTCGCAGTCCGAATAGTCAAAATCACTTTGATCACTGTGCAGAGGTAAAATGTAATATTTTCTTTGGTTGGATTCAATATTTTGTTCGTTAATGTTGTTTTCCTTGTCCTTCTCATCGATGGACGTAGTTTTGGTCGCCATATTATCTACTAGAAGCCGCCCACCGCTCATACTACAAATAAAATGTATTTATGAAGTGAACCAAAAATTTCTTGTCACCTTTAGGTCCGGTTTTACAAGAGAGATTTATACTAGGTATAGTTATTCTGGGTATAAAGTGATATCTGAATTTATACTTAGAATAAAACTAGTTGGTTTTACGATGCTTTTTTTCACCGGTATAGCAATTATTGGAGTAGGAATTGCTATACCGGTGTAAAAAAGCATCGTAAAACCAACTAGTTTTATTCTAGGTATGAATTTTGGTATAACTTTATACCCAGAATAACTATACCTAGTATAAATCTCACTTGTAAAACCGGCCCTTAATGTAGTAACTCAAAATTATTTTTTAAATCATAGAGGAATATTTTTATTTTGACTTTAACCCAACAGTTTGAACGTGTGATTTCAAATACTATTAGTGGGAAAAATATATTTTTGAAATTTTAAAAAATTACCTCGAAAAACTATTAAACAGAAATTCTTCAACAAAACTGTATTAACTCTAAAACTAGTTACTAAACCAACAAGAAGGTCGTTAGTTAAAATATTACTTGAAATCGATGTTTTGTTAATGAACAATAGTGTAACAACTCGAAATATACCAAGTTCATACTTGGGCTTGAATCAACAATAATGTATTAGTAGTAAATAATACTCAAATTTTCACATACCTTATCAGTCAATACCGTTGCAATTCAAAATAATGCGGTCTAAACGCAGAGCGACACGCGCTCACCACTCCAATTTCAGCCCTAACTAAAGATGATGCATTGTTGTACGGGGGGGAAAAACAGTCAGTCAACCATCATGAGTGACTTATAACGCCATCTCTTGGTTGTTTCTTGGACTTTTCAAACGACGGTTTTATTGACGTGTAGGGAATTAAATTTTGCGTTTGAGAAATGAGTTATCTCATATTTATCCTATTTTAAGTTGATACAGTCTTGTAACAGCAGTGCGATGTTGAAATAAAATAACTTTTGAAAAATGGGCTGGTATATTTTTTTGTATATACGGTCGTAGAAAAAATAGTGTTCCTAACTCATGCGTAAAGTGTCTTTCCCGCCCTTGACCGCTTACCCGAACTCCACTCCGCGTTCGCGTGCGGGAAAGTATCACTTTCCGCACTTGTTAGGAAAATAACTATTCACGAGATTTTTGAACTAATTTTTTGTGGAGTTTTGCATTATTTCATGTATAAACTAGATATAATGAAATGCAGTCTTATCATACGGGTCATACGATTAAACAAAGACATACTCACCGTTTTTGTTTCTCTTTATTGCGTTTAATCATAATTTCCAAATAAAATCCATAAGATGAATAAGACAGACTTATACAATTTTGAAGGGAGAAAAAAGGATATGTATTTAGTTTTCAACGATTCTAAAAAGTCTTTCACCAGCGAAGTTTTTATTTAAATGTCAGTTATGTCACTTTGACAATTCAAAGTAGCAATATGAATAATTAGAAGCAATTTTCCGGTTTTTTGCATCCTCAAATGGTATATAATCTGATAGATTATTTCGAGAATGAATGAAAAAGTGGAAATTCGTCAACCAGTGTGCAGAAAACATCAACCACTATTATTTTCTCCGGGTATATTTGTAATCTCACATTTTGGTAACCTCTGTGTCTTCTGATTTGAAATACACAATAAGTGACCTTTAAACCACACGATAAGAGAGCTTTTAACTATATTCATTTCTGTGTAATTGATAATTGGATATTATATTTGTGACATTAATAAGTGGAAACATTGTGTATTGAAGTGTGTCTGTCTTAGATTAAGTTGTTCCAATACAAAAGCAAATCAGCAGTGGGAGGGGCATGTGATGAAGTTTAATTATTAATTTTTTCAAGACCACATCTAGTTTTTGCTGTTAGCGTTTTGGCAGAAGCGTCTCTGGACTCTCTGTATATTCATTTAACAACTGTTTGAATTGTAAGAAGTGTTGAAATATATCGAATAATCTGACTAATCCAATTTCCAGTCATTTCAACTTTGTAGTTTCACCAATTTTCACTAAATCAGACATAACATTCTATTTTCCTATTGAAATGGAATTTCATTTGAGTTTGACTGTGTACATTGGAATAACGTTTTAAATTTAGGAATGAGTATCAGATTTTTTTTTAAGGTAATCACAGGCGGTTGAAGCGATTGCCAGATAAAACCATTTAATGATTCCCCTCAGGATATTTGCACCCTTCAACCTCCGCTTTTACAACTCAACAAAAGCCAAAAAGCATGTACGTTAATTAACTTTCATGTAGCTCGATGTAAAATGATATTTGGGGAAACAGTTGAAATACAAAATAAAAAATATCTTCTGCAGAGACAGTGGAGAATTAACTTTTTTCTGTCATATATGGCTCGTATAACTAACTTCAAATGTGGCAACATTATTTCAAGCGGCCTTGAACGCTTCGCGACGTTAATCAGTATGATCTGAGTGCGACGCCCATAGTCCAAGATCCCAGGGCCACCAGACGTCACGTATTTTCTGACGAAGGAAATGTGGACGATTGAGTAGTGCAAGTATGTACTAAGAACACATGCCTACCTGCTAGCTTGCTTAGACGGCCAATTTTCAGGTATCAGGTAATCAAGGTACATAAAACATTACTTACCTCACGTAAATTCTCCGAGCTGAATTTTACATTTGAGTCGCTAATACTCCCAGACACTTTCCGTCGGCCATATTGCTTTGCAGACGCTTTAAAGCTCCCAATATAATTACTTAACTTCACGTAGATTCTGATGCTCCATTCTTATATACAGGGTGCGCCAATTATTTCCACTCGATCTCTAGCACCGAAACTAAAAGAGGTATCAACAAGATTTCTTGTAGGTTTATACGGTGTCACTCGGACTTCAATTGTAAAATATTTTGATGTATACAGGGTGGCTAATTTTTGTGGAATGAAAATTAATTTGGTTTTTTCAAATTGAACACCCTGTATACGATTATGTCTTCTGATTCTACTTAATATTAGCTTTACGGTAGTTTTCTTAATTTGTAAATCCGACGCGGCGTTGACAAGTTATTCCTATTATAAGCAGATTTAATGAAAAAACAGCACTTCAGAAATATTAGCACAATAAACACATTTTTTCAAAAGTTCCTCCAAAAGGCTACTATGATGTAAATGAAACATACACCTACCACAATAATTACCCAACATCTTCACCTGTTGCACAGGGTGTTTGCCGATGGCGTGCAAATAGTCTAGTTTTCAAATTGCAATAACTTAATTTTTTCAAATGGGACACCCTGTATATTTTCCTTTAGTTAGAAGCTCTCCTTAATACACATTAAAAAAATATAGGGTTTTGGACATTTAACTTTACTATTTACTTTAATAATTGACGTTAAATGAGAAATAACATATTTTACACAATTTTTAATAAGTACAAAATTTTACAAAGTTTAATCGTAAGAAAGCTACAATATTGAAAGTTAAAATTCATAATAGGTGTTCAAAATGTCTTCCATTTTCATTTATACATTTTCTTGCCCTTTCTCTCATTGATTTAAGCACATCTCTTAGCATTGCAGGGGTCACCTGTCTAAATGCTGCAGCAATTCTGTCTTTCATATTTTGTTTTGTGGTAACCTCTTCTTTGTAAGCAATATTTTTGAAAAAACCCCACAAGAAAAAATCGCAAGGTGTAAGGCCCGGCGATCTAGCAGGCCAATTTGTAGGTCCTGCCCTTCCTATCCAACGATCCTGAAATTCCCTATTTCACCAATTGCGAATATTTAATTGGTAGTGTGGTGTGGCACCATCTAATTGAAACCACATTCCGTTGCGATAATTTTGAGGCACATTTTGCAAAAGGTTTCTAAAATCGAGTTCTAAAAAATTTAAAAAAGCAATTACATAATCACCTATTATTCCCGCCCACACATTCAAAGACCATCGATACTGTGATGTGGTTCTAAATAAATGTTCATTGTGGTCCGAATAATAATGGAAGTTGTGTCTATTTACACAACCGTTCTTATGAAATGTGGCTTCGTCGGAGAATAAAACTTTGTTTAAAAAGTTACGCTCTGTATTTATCTTGTTTATTAACCATCTACAGTATTCTTCTCTACGCGCGAAATCACGCGGTAACAATTCTTGGTGAAGCTGGATATGGTAAGGGTGATATTTATTCTTCGTTATTATGCGTCTAATTGTGGTATTGGAAATATCCAACTGATTGCTTAATTGCCTTGTGCTAACATTGGGATCTTCAACTATACTGATCATTACTTTATATTCGTTGTCAACAGTAACAGCTGTAGCATCACGTGAATGTTTTTCATACTTGACGGTTCCCGTTCTATCAAATCTATTCTTTAAATTCTCAAAAGTATCCTTTTGTGGATGACGTCTTTCTGGGTATCTTTGACGATAGACCCTACTAGCAAGAAACGCATTTTTTTGACATTCACCCAGTATCCATATCATATCAATATTTTCTTGAACACTATAATTCTTATTATAATCCATTTTTTATGCCTAATACCGATTAAATATAGTAGACGTGATATAATACAAAATTTTATGTTGACAATTAATGCTACAACAAAATATACCTACTGTCATTTTCATAGATAACTTGTTTTCTTATTAAAAATTGTGTAAAATATGTTATTTCTCATTTAACGTCAATTATTAAAGTAAATAGTAAAGTTAGATGTCCAAAACCCTATTTTTTTTAATGTGTATTAAGGAGAGCTTCTAACTGAAGAAAAATATACAGGGTGTCCCATTTGAAAAAATTGATTTATTGCAATTTGAAAACTAGACTATTTGCACGCCATCGGCAAACACCCTGTGCAACAGGTGAAGATGTTGGGTAATAATTATTGTGGTAGGTGTATGTTTCATTTACATCATAGTAGCCTTTTGGAGGAATTTTTGAAAAAATGTGTTTATTGTGCTAATGTTTCTGAAGTGCTGTTTTTTCATTAAATCTGCTTATAATAGGAATAACTTGTCAACGCCGCGTCGGATTTACAAATTCAAAAAACCACCGTAAAGCTAATATTAAGTAGAATCAGAAGACTTAATCGTATACAGGGTGTTTAATTTAAAAAAACCAAATTAATTTTCATTCCACAAAAATTATCCACCCTGTATACATCAAAATATTTTACAATTGTAGTCCGAGTGACACCGTATAAACCTACAAGAAATCTTGTTGATACCTCTTTTAGTTTCGGTGCTAGAGATCGAGTGGAAATAATTGGCGCACCCTGTATGTCCATCAGACAGCTATTTTAAAACCTTTCACAAAAAGACAGACCGATCCAAGGGGCCAATCATCCCCTCAACTCAATTTTAATGCCTCTGCGGGTAGGAGCGCGAGGGCATTATCCACGCACATGAGACTAAGTGAGACATGTATTAGGATATATTGACCTCTCTCTCTCACTCTCACAGTTTACTCATATCATTTAATTATTAATATTAGAAAAAATCAGCTAAAAATTAAAAAATCAGGTAAACCATTAAAAATTAACTTACACAAAAATGCTCATTTGACTACAATAATTCTAGAATTTTATCCTGCAAGCTGTTCTGATAATTTCGAATAAACTTCAATTTTATTTTTAAAGAAATGTCAAAAACAAGATAGTCCTAACAAATTTATTGAATAACAGAAATTTTTTTTCAATTAATTATTAAATTTATTGGAAATAATCATAAAAAAATACTAAGTAGAAAAATATTAATCTCTCAACATTGTTGAGTAGTGCCTTTAATTTTCATTATCATCGTCATTGACATTAGACAATTCGTCATCCAGCCAATCTTGATATTGAATGTCTAAATCGTCATTGTCATCACCAGATCAGATGAGAGTGTCCCACAAAGTGGGGGTCACTTTACCCGCGATCTCAATCTGTCATCTGTCACTCAGTCTCATGCGCGTGGATAATGCCCTCGCGCTCCTACCCACAGAGGCATTAAAATTGAGTTTAGGGATGATTGGCCCCCTGGATCGGTCTGTCTTTTTGTAATAGGTTTTAAAATAGTTGTCTGATGGACATATATAAAAATGGAGCATCAGAATTTACGTGAAGTTAAGTAATTATTTTGGGAGCTTTAAAGCGTCTGCAAAGCAATATGGCCGACGGAAAGTGTCTGGAAGTATAAGCGACTAATTTTTAGGAAACTTGCCTAAAATATATGCAAAATTCAGCTCGGATAATTTACGTGAGGTAAGTAATGTTTTTATGTACCTTGATTACCTGATACCTGAAAATTGGCCGTATAAGCAACCTAGCAGGTAGGCATGTGTTCTTAGTACATACTAACACTACCCAATCGTCCACATCTCCTTCGTCAGAAAGTACGTGACGTCTGGTGGCCCTGGGATCTTACTCTACCACGCTTCTACATGTTTTTTGCATTTCAAACTTAACAAAATTTCAACTATGACTAGAAAAATACATTTGAAATACGAGAATTCAATATCAAACGATAACCCAATAAGGAATACGATCTAATTATAAACTGACTTCACTCGGGAAAAGTTGGTTGCGTGTAAGAGCTTGCATGGTTCATACTAACTATCTTATAATTCAATTCAGTTGTTATTTATTACATCTCGTTCCATTTCAAATGTTATTAAAATGAGGTAGATATACAAGATATACACACACGTCACAGTTCTTCATTTTATATTTGACTATCATGTATTCACATTTATTTGAGGATTTTATTATAATATTACACAAAAATTAAAAAGGATATATACAGGCTATAAATTTTTCCGAATATTACAAATATATAACGGGTCTCACGCATATCAGTATAAACCTGAGAATTTTCAAATTGTATGAATTCCAGGGCGAGCCAAACTTCCATTTAAAATAAAATCCCTACTCTCTCACCTAATGGAATGTTTATATCCACTTAACGTGGGATGTTTAATAAAAATTTCAGTTACTGACTGTCACGATGTAAAGGAAGAGAGAAGGAAATCGCGAAATGAAGAAAGAGAAAATAAAGCTTGAAAAGTTACAAATAGAAGGAAACATTTTTTTGGAAAATATCTTAAAATTGTCTGGGAGAATTATCTTGAACATGTCGTCAATTAAAGCCGCAAGCCTATGCTGAAACATAAGGTACACAACAGAGAAGATTCAATTTTCAGTAGTAATAACCCAAGGACATTGATAATTGTTCGAAAAAATTTTCTGTTGCCTGCAAGCAACAAGCTTGAGAAAGTTGTCATAAAATTTTTGAGCATTTATCAATATCCGAGGGTTATTCGGATAGAAAATTTTTCACCAATTATAGAATTACAACCAAATCGTGACATTTCCAAATATTAAATATTTGAAACTTCAAAATCGAAATAAATCAATAGGTATGTGTCCATAGCAACGTGAAAACAGCCCATGGTCTGTTATCAGTGTAATGTTGACACGATTGGGTGAAATTGTTCATATGATTAAAAATAAGGAAATTTCATTGGTTATTGGAGCTGTCAAAAAATTTTCAGTAATAATACCCCTAGGGTCTTGATAATACCAAGATAATTTTGTCATAGAGAATGCTGAAAGTGTGTTGCTTGATAATAGCCCAAGGCCGCAGGCCGAGGGTTATTATCTTTCAGCAACACGCTTGAAGGATTCTCTACGACAAACTTTTGAGTATTTATCAAGACCCGAGGAGTATTCGATAAGATAATTTTTTACTTTGTAGATATCAAAAAATTGATTGTCAATCTGACGTTTAATAAATTATTAGTCATAATCGAACAAATATCAATCATTTTCATCCAAAACTACAGTTGTGAGAAGTAAAATTTGTAAATTAATTGAATCGTTAGATGCAAAACCAAATATTCGCGTCATTTTTAATCCATTTGTCAGTCTGACGTTCAATTAATTTTTAATAGAAAATGAACACCAAACTTGTTGTAAATATGCACTTAAATAGTTTGTCTATGGTTCTGCATAGGTTAGTAAATCTGTTAATAAAGAAGAAGAATATAGAGATTTGTTTTTGAGTAGTAAAATATGGCGGGTTTTAGCAAGTTAAGTAAAGTAGAATAAGTAGATATTGTTCAAGATATATATAATAAAATATATTAAAAGGTGCAGGTTTTATTTTCAAAACATCAGGTTATGGGCCCAGGTAACAGGAGACAATATTAAAAGGGCCAATACAAGCTAAAATTGATACACAGAAAAAGCCGGGAAAAGGCACGTGGAAAGTTGAAAGGCTATACCAAGTTTTTTAATAGTTTACTGGTGGATGAGCACAATAATAATTAAAATGGATAAAAAGTTAAATATAGAACCACTTAATGGTAGAAATTATCACAACTGGAAGTTCAGAGTTGAAATGGTGTTGGCAGAATATGATGTATCTGCAATGATTATTTCAGAAGTAAATGCAACAGAACCAGCAGAACGAAAAAAGGACAACAGAGCAAAGTCTATATTGGTACAATGTGTAGAGGACACAGAGATAGAGAGCTTACGAGATTGCAAAACGGCTTTTCAAATGTGGAGTATATATACTCAAGCCAAAATATGAGAGGAAAGGACTACCTGGACAATTATTTTTGAAAAAGAGGCTTCTTAGTATGAAATTAAAGGAAAACGAATGTCCTATAAAATGTCTAGAAGAGTTTGAGAACACGGTGAGACAATTGAAAGCTGCAGATGTTAAGCTAGAAGACCAAGATTTAATATGTAATCTATTATTGAGTTTACCCGCTTCTTATGACACATTTGTTACTGTTATCGAAAATTTATCTGATATAACTTATGAAACTGTAAAATCTAAATTATTAGCAGAAGATGAGAAACGAAAAATCAGTAATGAAAAAGGTGATATAGTGAAAACACCTACAGCATTCACATCACAGCGAGGTTGCTTTAAATGTGGTCAAATGGGTCATTACAAAAGGGACTGTCCTCAAAAACATGGTGGAGTACAAGGGTCTGGAAATCAAAACTTCAGTCGAATGATACAATCAGGTGGTGGATTCAACAGAGGCAATTACAGAGGTAATCGATCAGGGTTCAGAGGAAACAGAAGCACAAATAGAAGTTTTACAGGTGGGAGTAGATTTAATAATAATTATAGTAATCAGGTAGAAACTCAAAGAAATGTTCAAAATGATGAAGGTACTTGTAATAGTAATGATAGTCTGTCAAATAATGTCTGATTTATGAGTGATAGTAATTCTGATTTCGGTAATGGTAAAGTAGATTCAAATATTCTTAAATTCTGCATTGATTCAGGCTGTACAGATCACATGGTTAACGATAAAAGCTATTTTTCTAGTTTGTTAATGTTGAAGGAACCTATAAAAATTGCAGTTGCAAAGGAATCAAGCTTTTTATTAGCAGTAGGAGTAGGAAATATAGAAGTTCTTAGCAAAGTATGCAATAACGAGATAAAATGCACTATTAAAAATGTTTTTTATACTCCCGATTTAAGGAAAAACCTACTTTCTGTCAAAAAACTTGAAATGTCCAATATTAAGGTATTATTTGAAAAAGGTCAGGTCAAATTACTTAATAATAGGAACGAAATTTTAGGAATTGGTGAGATAGGTACTTTATATGAAATTTGTTTTAAGTTGTACTCATTAGAGTGTCATAATGTAGTATGTTATGATTCTGATTATTTAAAATGGCACAGAAGATATGCTCATGTGGGTTTTAGTGGTTTAAAACAGATTATTAAAGGTGACATGGTCAAGGGGATTGATGGTAATATAAAATTGCATGATGTAGATTTTTGCGAACCATGCGTAAAAGGAAAAATGACTCGGTATCCATTTGGTCTGCGAACTAGAAGTAAAAGGTTATTAGATATAATACACACAGACTTGTGTGGTCCCATTACACCACAAGCAATCGACGGCAGTAGATACTTTCTAACATTTATAGATGATTTTTCCAATTTTACTGCAGTTTACATGTTGAAAAATAAGTCAGAAGTTTATGAGAAGTTCTTAGAATACACTAATATGGTAGAAGCAAAGTTTACGTGTAAGATCTCAAAGCTTAGAAGTGATAACGGAGGTGAGTATGTTTCAAATGAAATAAAAAAGTTATGTCTAGAAAAAGGGATAATAATTGATTTTACAACGCCATATACGCCACAACAAAATGGCAAGGCAGAAAGAAAGAATCGTAGTTTAGTTGAAAGAAGTAGAGCAATATTAGAAGAATCTGGACTACCCAAGGAGTTCTGGCATGAAGCAGTAAGAACAGTAAATTATGTACTAAACAGAGGTATTGCTGCAAATATAAATGTCACACCTGCAGAGATATGGAATGGTTACAAACCTAATGTAAGTAACCTAAGAATCTTTGGATGTACCGCTTACAGTCTTGTTCAGAAACAATTTAGAGGTAAGTTTGATCCTACCACTGAGGTGTGTGTGATGATTGGATATGCTCCTACAGGATATAGACTCTGGAATGTTAACAAACAAAAAATCATAATAGCTAGGGATGTTAAGTTTAATGAAAACGAGTATTGGTTTAAAAAGAAAAATATTCAGGTTTGCGTAGATTCAGATGTGAATGAACAATTACAGGTAACAGAACAAAATGATGGTAAAGTTGAACTTCATGATCTTACAGATAGAGAAGTAAGCGATAGTGAGAATCATTATGAAAGATCAAATGATATAAGAGAAAATAAACGAACAACGAAAATTCCTAAAAAGTATGAAGATTATGAACTTTATATGGCATTTAATGCAATAGAATTTTTAGATGAGGTACCACGAAATTTTTCTGAAATTAAAAATCGACCTGATAAAATTTTTTGGATAGGTGCGATAAATAAAGAATTGAACTCAATTTATGAAAATGAAACCTGGGAAGAAGTAGAAATTCCTAGAAATAACAAGATTTTGGACACAAGGTGGGTTTTTGCTTATAAAAGTTTAGAGAAAGTAGAAAAGAATAAGTATAAAGCAAGGTTGGTGGTAAGAGGTTTTTCACAATAAAGAAATATTGATTATGATAATATATATTCTCCCGTAGCAAAAATGTCAACCATTCGTTTACTTTTAATAGTTGGAAATCAGTTGAAATTTTATTTTACACAATTGGATGTGAAAAGTGCGTTTTTAAATGGTATTATTGATGATGATGTATTTATTTATCCTCCAGAAGGTGTTCAGTGTAATACAAATAAGGTATTTAAACTAAAAAAATCACTGTATGGTCTGAAACAATCTAGTAGATGCTGGAATACTAAAATTAATTCTTATTTATTGGATATTGGTTTTGAAAGATCCAATAATGATTATTGTTTATATGTCATGAATAAAACAGATTCTAAAGTTTACTTATTGTTGTATGTAGATGACATAATTTTATCAGGACCAGATTTAGATTTAACAAATAAAATAAAAATCCAACTAATGACAGATTTCAAAATGGTAGATAAAGGAGAACTTAAATATTTTTTGGGATTGGAAATTAAGTATGATAGAGACAAAGGTATTTTAAGAATAAATCAGGAACATTATATTTCTAAACTTATTAAGAGATTTAAAATGGAAGAATGTAAATGTTCATTTATTCCAATAGAACCAAAATTGTTTATTGAGGTATGTAAAAATATAGAAGATGTTACGAGTAAGCCATATCGTGAATTGTTGGGCTGTATTATGTATTTGATGTTGGGAAGCAGGCCAGACATCTGTTTTGCTCTAAATGTTTTTAGTAGGTTGCAAGACAAGGCTTCTGATTATGCATGGAATAATTTAAAAAGAATAGTTAGATATCTTAAGGGTACACAAAATTTTGGATTAGAATATATTCGCCAAGAAAATAGTTTTCAGTTAACATGTTTTGTAGATTCAGACTGGGGAGGCGACCCGAGTGATCGCAAGTCTGTATCTGGATTTGTTTTTAAACTTTCTAACAATACCTTGATGTGGGCTACTCGAAAGCAACATTGTATTTCCTTATCTAGTTCAGAGGCGGAACTAATTGCTCTTTGCAATGCAGTTTCAGAAGGTTTATGGTTTATTAAACTTTTGCAAGATTTTAAAATTGAGGTAAAACCTATGTTGATTTATGAAGATAATCAAGGATGTATATCCATAGTAAACAACCCTGCAAATAACAGAAGGGTGAAGCATATTGACATTAAATATAATTTTGTTTCAGAAAACATGAATAATAATGTCATAAAAATTTTGTATGTCCCAACTGATAAGCAATTAGCAGATATACTAACTAAAGGTTTGAAGCACGTTTCTTTTGTTAAATTTAGAGATGATTTAGGTGTTAAAAATTTAGAGTAGATGAACATTTTAGTGAGGGGGGGTGTTGTAAATATGCACTAAAATAGTTTGTCTATGGTTCTGCATAGGTTAGTAAATCTGTTAATAAAGAAGAAGAATATAGAGATTTTTTTTTGAGTAGTAAAATATGGCGGGTTTTAGCAAGTTAAGTAAAGTAGAATAAGTAGATATTGTTCAAGATATATATAATAAAATATATTAAAAGGTGCAGGTTTTATTTTCAAAACATCAAAACTGAAAACACCACATGTAGGGTATTATCGCTGTAATACAGCGGTGATTGGATGAAATTTGACACATGACTTGAAATTAAGTAATTTGATTGGTTACTATATTCAGTAAAAAATTATCGATAATAATACAACAAGTGTGTTGATGATTATCGAAATACAAATTTCTTCGATTTTGAGAAACAAATTGTTGTTTGGAAACAGCAAGAGCGCGTAAGCGCGAGTGTGGTTTCCTAAAACAACAATTTGTTTCGAAAAAGAGAAGAAATTTTCGATAATTAATAATTACACGAGTTGTATTTGTCAAGATTATTTCTTGATACAATGTATCCGACGTTTCTCTAATAATTTGACATTTTCTGTCAGTCGCTAGATTTTTAATATCGAATGAAACAACTAATGACAACGTGAAACACACAGATAGGAAAATTGCATGTATCCAATCAGGTACCGAAATACAAAATCGAAAACATGGTGTTTTCAGATATCAATCCTCAAATTCAAACCAATCGAAGACGCGTATTTTGTATTGAGTGAAATAATCCAATATATATCGCTGGAGAGAACAAACTATATTAAACAAAATTCAGAATGCAATAAAATTGTCTTGGAATTCTCTCAAAATTGGCTACAAAAATTGTCCTGAAAATTTTATCAATTACAGCTTCAATCTCCAGCAAGAATATATTGTAGGTATAATTCCGAAAAGTAGTATTTTGTTTCAAATTCTATGTTTTTTTGAGGATTTTTTTTCACCTTCAAGACCGTATAACCTGACAAGGAAGTGATTGCAAAGGATATGCGGATTAGCTCAACCTGCCCATAAGGCCGAACATAGTACCTAAAAACTTTTAGAGCACTGAAATAGATGACAAATGTAAAAACTATACCAAACAACTTTTTACTGAAATAGGTAGAATATCTCGAAAATACCAAAACAAACACTAAAGGACTTAATTAAATGCAATCAAACCTTAGAGACTTAGACTTGAAATGAAATAATAATCATATCTTGAGTTATACCAATTTAACATTGACACTGTAACTTACATCAATCAATGAACTAACGGACAATTAATACCGAAATTGAAATTTCCTCTCGCCAACACTAATTTAAAAAAATTTAAATTTTATCCAGCTTCACATTAGTCTGATTATTTTTTTCACTTGTCAAAATCTGACATTTTGGTGGTTTTAACCAATAGCAATACATTATTCTAGCCAATCATTCGGTATTATACTGAAAATTCTACTTCCTCATCGATAATACCTTGTTTACATTGAAACGTCAAAATTTTACTTTGAATTTGTCATTATTGACAACTAAAAGTGCTTCGAAGTTTATTGAAAAATGAACACAAACCGATTCAGTGTCATCACCCAAGAGAATATTAACATTTAATACATTTAAATACATTTTAAATTGTTGAAAAAAATAATCTTCCCAAATACAACTCGCTCTTCAAATTTTATCACATAATTTTTCAATTTTCATCACTCAAACTTGTTTATTTTAGGCAAAGACATTCAAACAAACGGAGTTTAGATAAAATCCCTCGTCCTAACGGACTCGTGATTTTATCAATCGGTTTGTTTTCATATTTTTGCCAAATAAACAAGTTTTCGTGGAAAAGAAAAAATTATCGATAAAATTTGAAGCACTCGTGGTATTACCTTTGATAACATTATCAAAATTTAAACTTATTATATAACAAATTATTCTGCATTTTTTATTTATTGACGATTTTTGTTATTTAATTGTTATAATATTTTAATCCACTCAACTAGAGTACATCCAAGTGGATTTCTCTCCAAAAATGATATTCAATCTGGACCAAACGAATATGGATAACATTTCCAAATCGAAATAAACTAATTTCAAAAAATTATTGTCCAAATATTGACATTTAATTTATGTTCATACTTCCACGCACTGAATCACGAAATGTAAACATGAAGAGAAATTCAAATAATGCACACAAATATAGGTTTTTCAAAACGAAGCATTCGCCAGTTTCCAATAAATGATTTTTTCTACAATCACATTGAAAAGTAGGCTGTTTCCCTTGCCATTTACAACGAAAAGTTGACGTTTCTTGAGGAGAGTTCCTTCACGCTCGCCGAGCGTAAAAACTTGCAAAACGCTCGTTGCCTATAACAACCGATACTACAATAGTTATTTATGTATTAAGAGCGAAAAGTGAGGGATTATTGTTCGAAAGCAAGGGTTAATTGCTTGAGAACAATAATTCCACTTTAAGTTCGCAATAAATATAACATTTTTTTTCATTGGTGAGCTATTTTACCTATTTAAAGCATGCCTCAGCGTGTTCAAATCAAACTTTAAAAAACGCGCGTGTTTTAAAGTTACCGTGGCACCATCAACAACTCGAGAGACGAAGTCTAAATCTATGTTCTAAATCATGTCTAAATGACAATTTTTTAATTATTGATCTGACAGGAGTAGTTTGTAACGTCAAAACTTCTATTCGAACAATACTTAACAATGTCAAATTTATAAATTAAAATGGAAAGTGCCGTTGGTATTGTTTGAAATATTAATATTTAGATTTTTCGAATCTTGGGAAATGGTATTTCAATTAATACTATTGACATTCACAGAACTCAATGAGGTTGAACTTCCATCAAAATACAAATTAGTTTAATTTTTTTCTCATTTCCATGACAACTCAAAAAATTATTCCAGTCATCAAACCAGTCATTCAAAAATATTGTAGTAGATTCTAGTTATACAGTGTTAAATATATATTTGAAGACATAATTTCTGGATGATATTAAGAAATAAACTATAATATACTTTAATATTTGTCGACATGGCAACGTATTCAGTATATGATGCTGCACACAAAGGTGATTTTGAATTTGTATCGAAGAAACTGGAGGAAGATCATTCTCTTTTACAAACTACAGATTCTAGTAAAAGAATGATTATTCATTGGGCAGTTTTAAGCGGAAACATAAAGCTAGTTACATATTTATTAGAATTAGGATCTCCCGTGAACCCATGAGATGATACTGACATGACTCCATTAATCTTAGCGTCATCTGCAGGACATACAGACGTTGTTAAATTACTGTTGAAAAAAACTCAAGGTATATATCATATACCGGGTGGTCCAATAAGCCGATCTCTCGGCTATATATCAGGAACTATTCATGTTATAACTTTAGGAGAAAAAATTTCTCAGAAAAAGTGGACAAGAGAAATTGCTGGAAATTACTTTCAAGTTTCTAGGTTAATCGCTAGGGGGCGTAACCTGTAAAGAAAAATTTAAAAACCAGTTTTTTGTGAAATATGCCCTATTATACCCAGTGTTGAATAAGTAAACTAAAAAAAGGCCTAAATTTCGCACACATTTGTTCAAGTACTTTTTCTATTTTTCCAAATAAAGGGTGGGGGAAAGTGGGAAAGTGTTTGTGCATAAATACCTATAACTTTGGTTTGAATCAATAGATTTTAACAAAATTAGTGTCAACAGAAAGAGTGTAGATAAATTAATTACATCTACTATAAAACAATGGCATTTAATTTCAATTGTCATAGATAGAGGGTACTTTCGAATGAAAAAAATTAAAATTTGTTTTCTTGGAAAATGTTCAATGGAAACACCTAATTATTGTAAATTATAATGGAACTGGATTAAATTCTCAACAAAACAGCGCAAACTGCATGTTGATAGCTATTGTCGAAGTCAAGATATAAATAAAAACGCATAAACGTAAGTATAGTATTGACTCACTTTGTATTATAACAAAATTAAATATGTAGAAGAAAGATCATATACGAATTTCGATCATCAAGACTTAATGTTCAATTAAATGCTGCTTAAATCTCAGGTTTTTGCAATTGTTAAATCTGCTAGAAGAACAACCGCATATCATGTCAAACATTTTGTGGGTAGACCTACGCTTAATAGTGCGGGTGGTGTTAATCTGCATAATAAGCATTATTGGTCTGAAGGAAATCTGCTATGAGTGGAGGAAAGGCAGCTTCAAGGTAGATGGAGTCCTAATGTTTGGTGTGGTATAGTTGACGGAAAGATCGCAGGTTCATATTTCTTGGAACTTCAAATGGTGATACATATTTGGATTTTCTGGATAATTGGTTTTCTGTTTTATTGAGAGATATTTCCTTACAAACATGAGGTATGATATTACAGCATGACGGGTGTCCTGCGCACTTTTCCAGATAAGTTAGAGATTATTTGAATGTAAGCTATCCAAATGGATGGATTGCTAGGGTAAGTATATTTTCAGGGCCAGCTAGATCTCCAGACTTAACATGTCTGGACTTTTATCTGTGGGGAAGATTGAAGGATTTAGCGTACCAAACCCACCAACCACGCGAGACGACATGCAACAGCGCATTAGAAACGCTATGAATAGTATATCAACAGCTGAAATTTAAGCAACAGATATGTCAAAGCGTGCTAGATTACATATTTGTGTGGAAAACGATAAAAAACAATTTGATCATTTAATTGGACATCAAGTTTCAATGACCAAGATATCTGTATGATCTTTCTCTCCCATATTTAATTTTAAGTTATAATACAGGGTCAATACTATACTCACTTATGTTTATGCGTTTTTATTTATATCTCGAGTTCGACAAAAGCTATCAACATGCGGTTTACGCCGTTTTGTTGAGAATTTAATCCAGTTCCATTATAATTAACAATAATTAGGTGTTTCCATGACAATTAAAACTAAATGCCATTGTTTTATAGTAGATAGAATTCATTCATCTACACTCTTTCTTTTGACACTAATTTCGTTGAAATCGGTTGATTCAAACCAAAGTTATAGGTATTTATCCACAAACACTTTCCCACTTTCCCCCACCCTTTATTTGGAAAAATAGAATAAAAAGTAATTGAACAAATTTGTGCGAAATTTAGGCCTATTTTTAGTTTACTTATTCAACACTGGGTATAATTAGGCATATTTCACAAAAAACTGGTTTTTAAATTTATCTTTACAGGTTACGCCCCCTAGCCGTTAACCTAAAAACTTGAAAGTAATTTCCAACAATTTCTCTTGTCCACTTTTCCTGAGGAAATTTTTTTCCTAAAGTTATAACATGAATAGTTTCTGATATATAGCCGAGAGATCGGCTTATTGGACCACCCCATCACGAATTAAACCATTTGACATTTAGTTCTTATTTCAATCTATAATTTCCATTTCTTGTTGTTGTAGTAGTTATAGACCAGTATTTATAATTTCAAAGTGCACCAATAAAAAAATAGCGTGAAGTATTCGTGGATAACTGGCTCTATTTCGAGCACTCCGGCTTCGCCGTCGTTCTCGAAAAATCGCGCGTGTTTTAAAGACCTTAATATCCACTTATACTTCAATATACTATTCTTCAATCACTTGAATATATATTATAACTAATAAAATTGATACATTCATACTTCTTATATCAAGTACCTGTCAAATAATTCATAGAATTTTGAACGTATAATTATTATTGTCAATACTGTCAATGTCAGCTGGCAGGGCCATCCGGCCAGTATATGCAAAATATTCAGAACGTGGCACAACAATTAAGCACAAAAACACAAGAAAACTTAATACGGTAACATCGCAATCACACTAATTGATTATTTAA
>CAJUYH010006174.1:0-20899 GCA_910591685.1 Galerucella tenella
ATGCCACAAAATCTACATTTTTCCTCCGGCAATATTTTGAGCTTTTTTAGATGTTCATTCAGACGACAATGTTACGTTAGGATTCCTGTTAAAACTCTTAGCGCAGTTTTACTCTGACTTATGCATTCATTCAGATCTTCTCTTTTTCTTGGCTTCACCTATTTCTCAATATTACATTGGAGTTGATTCCGCAAAAGGGTTCAGGACCCCAAAGGGTATTTCATTCCCCCTCCTTGCTAGTTCATCTGCTATTCCATTTCCTTCTATTCCAGTGTGTCCTGGAATCTTCAGTAAGGGTATTTCAGTCCCCCTCCTTGCTAGTTCATCTGCTATTTCATTTCCTTCTATTCCAGTGTGTCCTGGAATATTCAGTAAGGTATGGTTTTCACCTACTTCATAGAGTTTGTCTAGGCATTACCACACCATTTTGGAGCTGATTACACAAGAACTCAGTGTTTTAATGGCTGCTTGACTATCCGACATTATGATAATCCTTCGCCCTCTGTATCCTTCATCAATATTGAACTGGGCGCACTTTCTTATGGCGTGAATTTTTTGCTTTAAAGATAAAGAATGACATTCTTTCCAAGTCTGGTAATGGTAATTGGATCCTATTCCTTTTTGTTTCTTAACTCCGAAACGAATTTCTTTGAAAAAGCTATGCGTCTTGTGGCATGTACCAGGATGCCTGATTTCTAAGAAGTGAGGAGTATTTTTTTAATGATTCCCTTCCTACTTAGTCTGTATCTTGTAGGAAAAAGTTGGAAAAGAAAGTACAAGTTGACTCTGTTTATACGAATTTTTCAAAAGTATTAGATAAGGTAAACCAGAAGCTACTACTTATATATATATATATACTTAGAGCCATTGGGTTGATTCTTTTTCAAGTGACTATGTGAACAGTTATTCCACTGATAGGATTCAATATGTCAAGTAAAGAAATGATGTATCGAATTGCATTAAGGTATCATCTGGTGTTCCTCAAGGATCACCTATTTGTCCAATTCTGCTAAACAGTTTTGTTAATGACATTTCAAACAAAATTTCCAACTCCAATTTTTGCTAATGATCTTAAGTTATTCACAGTAATAACATTCTAGACACACTGCAATGTCTCTAGTCAGTCTATTAGGAGATTCTTCACAGTTTATTACCATCCATTTATGGAAATAATGATCTTCGATTATTGAGAAGCACCAGAAGGTACTCAAAAAGTATGGAAGAAATGATAGTACACTGGAATATAGGTTCATCATTAATCCTGTCAAATGCTTTTCATAAATCAGTTTATACAGCACCAGTCTGTGAATTTTCTTATAGTTGCTGTTACTGCAGACTGAAAAGTAATTTCTTAATTCGTACCAATGTATAAATAAATAACTTCGTGTTAATTTTATAGAAGTAAATTACGCTGTATGTTTTCCATGCACCCACCAACGAAAAAAAATTGTTGTGCATTTTTTAAACATACTCAGAAAGTCCATTATCAAGACGACATTACGGCCACGCGTTTATCTTGGAAAATGAGTCCATTGCTAAGAAATAGGCTGAAAAAAGCAATTTTCCGGCACAATTCAGCGACATCAACAATTCATAGAAGAGGTTTTTTGATTAGGACTTGGGATATTTATGGCTGGATTTTTATGTAGACTAAGGGTCTTAGATCTTACTCGTATAATATACACAGTAAGACAAAAATATATATATTTATAAATTCAACAGGCAATTTCATGTGAATAAAATTATTATTAAATGAGAAAAAATTTGAAAACTTGAAAATCAGTTTTTTGCAATAGCTTAAAATTTTTACCCAGTGATTTTTTAGGCAATATGAATAAGTGACAAATAGTTAATCCTAAGCTACCTTCAATTATCTGAAATGGAAATAAAAATGCGTATTTATGACGTATTGTGCTAATACATGAAGAATATCAAATAAAAGAAGAAATAAGAAAGACGAAGTTTGGAGCTGTTAGTGCCTTTTTGTAAAATCTTCTAAATATCTTTGTTGTCAAGATGATTTTAATATAAGTAAAATAAATAATTGGGGAAAATAACTTAGTATACCAAGCAAACACAAGAAATAAATGAAAAAAAAAACACATATAAACCAAAATAAGATCACATGATAATGCAAATAACTTGCTGTCACTCTACCTTTTTTTCTACAATTTCAGTGACTACATTATCTTATGAAAATTATGCTCCAATTAAAAATTTGTACTGAAGACACTTGCCAAAACAGGAACACAGCCTGGTAAAAAAAACAGTCAAAAATATGAGTCTCCGCATGGTGTGATAGAGAAGGTGTGTTACCGCGCACGACCTATCGAACAATACTTCCTTAACGCCGCCATATTGAAAAATCAGCCAATCAGAAATCAAATGCTTGACAAATAACTGAATTTGAAACGAAAACAAGAGACAATATCTTTGTTTAACAATAAAGACACTCACTTAATGTTCCAATGTTCAGAGTTCACAATTTATTACAAAAATGAACGATTACAACAAGTAAGATTTGGTTGTGTAGGTTATAGTTATGACAGTCATTCAAAACATTAAGCATATGATTGGAAATATGGCGGCGTTTTGGAAGGTGCGCAGAATATGACGAAAATTCTTCTTCCGTGGGAGCACACCTTCTTCTCTATTACAGCATAAGTCTCTGGACAGAAGTCTAAAATATACAATGTAAAATGATGTATTGATCGTCTAATTGCTAAATACTTGAAATATAACCCAGATGTCGATGACTGATGAATTGCAGAATTGCAGAAAATTGGAGATTATGGCGGGCACGTTTTAAAAATTTCTCCACCTCAAATTTTGACCCCCTATTTTTTAGGTACCAATTTGAATAAAGGTCGAGTGCAGGGACGTATATAAGGGGGGGGGGTTGGGCAATATTTGAATTACATTTAATACGAAATACAAATAATATATTTTTCATCAATATTGGATCTGAAGCTTCATGAAACTGAATTTCTAAGTACTTATAGTAGTTGCGCCTGCCAAGTGTGAAACAACTCTCAGATGAATACCGACAGTCCGGCAACAGTCCTCCCACGCACGCGTCGTCGGCGCACGCCACTTGCCACGTCAATCATCATCATATATCGTTTAATTCGCTATTACGCATATAGCGGTTTGTCGTGCATATTTATGTGTGTTGTTTTTATTGTGCAAATTTACTTATTTTGCGGGTTGAGAAATATTTTAGTGAAGCAAATATGAAGCGTCCTTTACAGCAGTCAATTTTGGGATTTTTTCCAAATAAGGGGAAAACCAATGATGAACATAACGTTCAAGTCGATAAAAGCATACTCAGTCAGTGTATGGAAATTAATACAGAGGATCAAGGTCTCTCCTGCTCACATAGCAACATTGAACCAGGCAGTAATAATAAGACTAGTAAGATACTTTAATTTTAATTTATCACCACTTTAACGTACTATATTTAACTTCCATATTCCACATCACATAGATGATCGAAAATTGAATCAATCATTCAAAATCTCTCTTTTTCGTTATACGTTGTTTTAGAGGGTTCTGGATGTATACATTTAAGATTGTTCAACTTTTTAACAAAACGCTGCGTCGCTGCAAATTTACATCTGTTTTTTGTTTTAGCTACCCTGGATTCTTTAATAAAGGAAGATGAATATGATATCGGCAAATATTTGTTAAAAACAAAATGCTGAAGAGAAATTGAAAGCTTTGAAAGAAACTTGGACCCCCCAGAGACTTTTAAGTTTCCCATCACTGGTATAAGAAATCTTTCTTTCCAGCGTCATTGGACCCAAAACAACCCATGGTTAGTTTATTCCCATATATCACAAGGATCACTATGCAAAATGTGTGTTCTATTTGGACAGACTGAAGGTGGTCGCGGTGATCAAGAACTTGGAAGTTTTGTCACAAAGCCATTCAATAACTAGGAAAAAGGCTTTGGAAAAGATCGAACATCATCGAAATACTAATTACCATAAATGTGCTGTTGAACGGGCAAGAAATTTCGTGAGTGTTATGGAAGGCCAGTCCCGTGATGTTGTAGAATCATTTGATGTGAGAAATAAAAAAATTGCCAAAGAAAATAGACAGCGGCTGAGTGCTATAGTAGACACAATCTTATTTTGGGGACGACAGGAGTTGCCTTTGAGAGGAAATGAAGACTTTGGTGGAATCGGCATTATAGATCCTCCTCATAATGATGGAAATTTCGTGCACTACTTCGTTTCCGTGCGCGATCTGGTGATGAATTACTCAAAAAGAACCTGCTTTCGCAAAAAACTCATTCTCGGGCTATGTACACATCGCCCGTCATCCAAAATGAAATCATTGAATTGTGTGGAAATGCCATTCAAAAGCAAATAATTGATAGAGTTACACTTGCTGCACTTGCCGACGAAACGCAAGACGTATCGCGTTATGAACAGCTATCACTTTGCCTTCGCTATGTCGACTGCTCTTTTGGAAAGGCTCTCATTCGAGAGGACTTCGTTGCATTTGTCCACGTACATTCGACCACGTTCGACCATCATGGAAACACTTAATTCGTTTGGATTAGATTTGGAGAATTTAGTTGGTCAGGGCTATGATTGGGCAGCTGTAATGAGCGGACGATTTAAAGGTGTGAGAACATTGATTATGGACAAATATCCCCGAGCACAGTTCGTACATTGTATAGCTCATACCCTTAATTTAGTTTTGGCTCATTCATGCGAGATCCCTGCAATTCGAAACTGCATCGGAACTATTAAAAGTATAATTAACTTTTTTCGACAATCTGCACTACGAGATGACCTTCTGAAAAAGACTGCGGACGAGATTGGTGCGTCTCATTTAACGCTTATCTCGCTTTGTGAGACACGCTAGACGGAAAAACACACAGCCGTCGATAGGTTTGCTGAGATGTATCCTGTGGTACTTGCAGCACTTCATGCTCTTCAACAGTCTGAAAGGGAAGTTGCAACCCAAGCTTACCAGTTGCAAGTCGCGATGGAAAGTAGTCAATTCATCGTTTCAATGATAGTTTTGAGAAAATCTTTTTCGTATACTTCAAACTTAAGCCGAAGCCTACAAAAGGTCAATGTAGATCTAAATTACACCTGCAGTCATGTAAAAACAATAAAAACCACCTTGCAAAACCTACGTAATGAACGGGAATTCTCAAATCTTTTTGAGGAAGCAAATAAGTTAAGTTCAGTTGATATAAGTGTTCCAAGAGTAACTGGAAGACAAATGAACCGCAGTAATGTACCAGGAGACACAGCTGAAGTTTATTATCGGCGGAACATATTTTACCCATTTATTGAACATGTAGTCAACGAAATTGAAGCTCGTTTTAAGCCCCACGAAGAAACAGTTTCAAGAATTCAGTTGATTTTACCTGACCGGACCCAAAATAGTGTCAAAGCAAAGAGATGTATTTCAAGAATAGGGGAAATATTTCTCAGTGAAGCAGAAAAGAAAGTTGTGGTAAGCGAGTATGAGCTTTGGCACAACCACTGGTGCAATCAAGAAAAGCCCTCTATTGCCTTAGAAGCTATGGATTGATGTGATAAACTTTTTTCCCAACGATTAAGAAGCTTCTTCAAATCTTGGCAACACTTCCAGTTTCAACTGCCACGCCTGAACGTAGTTTTTCCACACTTAAACGGCTGAAAACGTATTTAAGGAACAAAATGGGAGACGAACAGGATTAGCGCTTATGAGTATTAATCGGGATGTGGCAACAGAAATAGATTCCTCAACAATTGTGAATAACTTAGCTGAAAGAAGAAAGATGTTAAATTCACTTTTGTGAGATTAGTTTTCTGTTTTAATAAAAGCTTTAATTTTCAATCATCTATCATTTTTTTAAATAGATGCTCCCAAGTCAAACAAAGAATTAGAAAAAAAAAATAACATTATTTCTTTTACTTGAAAAATTGCTTTAATGCGTGGCACTCGATTTTTTTTGCCTTTGGCGGCGCCTTCAATAGAGCTTTCTGCTTCTGAACCTATCAGATGAAAAAAACCAAACCCCCCCATGAAAAAGCTATAGCTACGTGACTGGTCGAAAGGGTTATTCAAAAATAAAATTATTTTATATTTTCTCTGCCGATTAACAAAAAAAAATGAGAACAAAAATTTACTGAGATAATGCAACTCATAATGCATATACGTCACTAGTTTAAATGTGAAGTTGTCTATAATCTTCGTTAGTGTTCTATGTTTCAGCTTGTTCATGGAATATAAATAATAATATGTTGGAATCTATCATTGTTGTTCACTTGTTAAAGTTGAAGCAACGAATATAAGAAGAGTCTGTATTTGGTTGGTTGAAGGAGTATTTTCCATTTTCATTTGTGTAGTGTTTACAGCCAATCTACTAATTTGCTGCCTAGTGAGACAAATAACTCTCATCATTTATTCACCATTTACCGCTGCACCGACATGCTAGAGTCATCAGTAGCACATAAAAAAGCACAGTTGCGTTTTTATTAACACAACTGATCATTATATCTGACAACTGACAATCGATACCAAATAATTTTTGGAACTTACGTCAGGTTATGTTTGAGCGACCAGGGGTCGCGACGCAAAATATCTGACCGTTACGCTACGTTATGTTACGTTGCTTCGTTATATGCCTTGCTTGCGTGCTTGTGCCTCCTTAGTCTCTCTCTCGTTTACGAAGCAGCGTTTCATAATAATATGCTCCTGCCGAAATTCGAACCCGGGCTGCCCGCGTGCAATGCGAGCATTCTACCACTGAACCACCGATGCTATATTTAAATTCTATGCAAAGCTGGTATTCGCAGTGCCGGTGATCTACTTGAATTTGTTCGGATAAATTTTTACTATTATTTCCATAATTTTTTTTGCGCACATTTACTTTTCGAAATACAGGGTGTTGAAATTTTGAAAACTTGAATGTTTTAATTCGATAACTTTAAAATGGATGGATAAATTGATTTGACATTTGGCAGGTTGTTTTTAAATTTAAAAGGACATATTTTGAAAGATATTGTAGTTTGTGCAACTAGTGTGGATATGATGGCCATATCGCACGAGGTCGAAGTTTGAGCACGACGCCGTAGGCGGAGTGCTCAATCGTTCAAGTGCGATATGGACAATCCACACGACTCGAGCAGCATATTTTTCCTACAACCCACTTAAGAAGAAATCTAGAAAATAAAAATTTCTATAAACTGTAATACTTATAACTTCAAATTAAACATTTCACAATTCAATTTTATGTTTCCACTAATTTTGTGGTAAACGTACAGTTCTTGAATGTCCAATTTGTATAACGCTACGGTTTCATTTTATAAATATACGATGCTGTTATAAGTAGATGTTGCCAGTCGGACTCCCTCATGAAGGGTACCGTACCATTATCTATAATAATGAATATTCTGCTAAATATTTCAAACCTCTACCTGTTGTTGTTATTATTATCAAACAGAATAATTATTTTTAAAAATAAAAGTAACAATTAAAAAAAAACTTTTTCACGGGAATCGAACCCGGGTCTACGGCGTGAGAGTCTGGATTGCTTACTACTCGACCACTGAGAAATATGAAAATTGTTTATCTATAACTTCAGATGTACCTATTACATAATTTTATAAAATCTGAGCTCCCCTTAAATACCCATTTTATTCTGTTTTAAGTATTTGTTGGTAATTTGTACGGATTATTTCTTTTAAGTTTATCTTTGTAAATGAATATTCTTGATCCAGTGCGCTTCTATGACAAACTTTTTTTGACAAGTTATTTTGACGATTCTTTTAAATTGAAAAAAGATGAATGACGGATACTAAACTCGAATGCTGATTGGTGGATTTCATATACGTTCTAAGATGTATATGAAATCATATCCGTTTAGTTAACTGATGACCTACATATCCATTTTGTAAACTGTGCAGAATAGTTGTTTGTGCAACTAGTGTGGATATGGACAATTCACACAAGTCGAACATTATATTTTTTCTACGATCCATTCAAGAAAAAATCTAGAAAATAAACATTTGAATATACTGTAAAATAAATATAACTTGAAATTAAAAGTGTTTAACAATTTTATTCATAATCGTACCAATTCAATTTTAGGTCTTCACTAATTTTTTGTGATTAACGTACAGTTCTTAAATGTACAATGCTACGGTTTCCCTTCTTAAATCTACGATGCTGTTATAAGTAGATGTTGCCAGTCGGACTCCCTCATGAAGGGTACCGTACCATTATCTATAATAATGAATATTCTGCTAAATATTTCAAACGCCTACCTGTTGTCGTTATTAATATCAAGCAGAATAATTATTTAAAAATAAAATTAACAGTAAAAAAATTTCCTCACGGAGAATCGAACCCGGGTCTACCGCGTGAGAGTCTGGTATGCTTACTACTCATCCACCAAAGAATATGAAAATTGTTTATCTATAACGTCAAATGTATTACATAATTTTTTCTTAAAAGGAACTAAAGTTCCTACCGTGTGTCCTGCGACACGTTCTACCTTTTTTTTCAATTTCAGCTGTTAATAGTGCAGTCAATACTTTATTATCACATTCTACATTGATTTCTATTCATTCGTCCATTTCTTCAATAATTCGCTATAACCGCTTCAAATTTGTACTTTTTTGAGGTTAAGCTGTCATTTTGTGAGCCACCAAATTTATCCACCCCCTCAAAATAGCGGTGGAATGGTTAGCAATTTTGGTTGATGCAACAGTCATTTCGTCAATCTAAAATCCACCAATGGAATTAAAAACTAAGTAGATGGATTGGTTGATGGACCGGTGCATACAAAAAACCATGATTATTCGTGAGAATACTCGTTTTTTATGTAGTAAGGATATGGTACGCCACTGTTTAAGATAGATGTTGGCAGTGCTGTAAATTTATTATTAACAGCGGTTAAATTAATGAGCTTCAACTATCAACAGTTAGACGGGAATTTAAGCGTGACAGATTCACTTAAACTGCACTTTCATCTATTATTTAGAACAGTAGAATGGTTTTATTATATAATTTATTATAAATATGCGATAGTTTCAAAATTATGGGATGACTAAAGCACTGAAAAAAACATACGAAGCAATTCTGTGAGGACTGCCGAGAGAAGTGAAAACCAACTAATTCGTGAAATGTATCGGCGAGCTATTACATTATTACTTTTTTTAAAATTATTTTTGGTGAGCGTTAGAATGGTCAAGTAGTTTCTGAATTTGGAAGTTTCAATAAAATTGTATATGACCTCACAAATAGCTGTTTAACGTCGCGGCGACGAATTTAAAAAGTTGCGCGGAGAAGTTTGAGAAAACGTTGTCTAAACTCTGTTCAGATTTCAACTTTAGGTAGCAGTCGGTCGTTTCCTAAACGTTGCTGAGTTTACTTAAAAACATCTATCATCTTCGCCATCTTGTGCACCGATGGCAGTTTATTTTCCTAAGTGTTTATAAAATATTCAAAGTTTTGACCAAATAATTAATGATTGTCAGAATGAGCACTTGGAGAAAACTTTCTGGCAGCTACGCTACTGCATTGATATATTGCTATAGAATGTTGTATTTATATTATATGCTTATGTTCCCAAAAAATAGAAATTATCTGCGCATTTCATTTCACTGTCCAATATACTAGTACTTTATACCAAAAAACACGCACGCCTTTAATCCGTTGCGAATTTCCCCAAACTCAAAAATAGAAGAAGTAATTAAACATGTGATAAACAAAGTTTAAAATTGATATTTGTTTATATTATGTGAAATAAACGGTATATTCGTGAATCATTTCTGGAACACAAATAAAGGCTTCCAATCCTCTATTTACGTTTGTTTAGATTACGCGCAGGCGCGACCTATCAATCAAGAGAAATTATACCATTCAAAATAGGATAGCAAAGAAAATAAATGACCTACCCAAAAACCGGATATACGCACACCAAGAAGGCTATTGAAGGTACTATATATAATGGGCGCTAGCGTGACTTTGGTCTCAGATAATCGAAAAATATACGAAAATTTAACCTTAAATTGGTTAAAAAACTAATTTTATACCAGAGCGCGATCGAGCTGCTGTCTTCAACAAAAAATGAACGCGTTTTTTTAATATTTGGAGCGCTCTTATCTGCTCTCCTTGTTGATCAGTTGTCCTGTCTGATGACATTTTTTCAACGTATATCTGTATTTTCGTATAGTTTTGGAAACTTAAGATCTCCAAACTTTCTGTGTTCATATAGATAGGCTTCTTCACGACATAACCTCTTTTTTCCCCATAATAGGTAGTGTATCACTCATTTTTTAAATATCATTTTATATTTTGTTGATGTATTATAGAATACCTAACCACAGAGTACAGATGGTGTTTTCTGTGACCTAAGTCACTTTGAAACTGTTAATCTGTCAATAGACCATGGCATGCTAAAAATATAATATTTCTCTCATAAATTCGAAAACCGGATGTATCCATGAATTGTAAAATTGTTAATGTAAAAATCGTTAAATTAAAATAACAATTCACTGATTTCTACCATTTTGAAAAATACAATAAATAAACGGTAAAATTTATACTTATATAATATTATATAGGTACGTCGTCAATGCTGTATAAGTTCATTGATGACGTTCCATGACGTCACTTTTACTTTTCCTCCCTAGTGAGTAAAAGTACTTTTCCGCCCTAGGGAGGAGAAGTACGACTTTGCTTCCTACAACGAGGCCATGAAAGGTATACTTTGGATAGAGGTAGGGTGAAACAGCTTTTTCCGGTCCCTAGCGTCCATTTTCCGGTCTTGATCGGCAAAACGTTATTTTCTGGACGAAAAATTGTCCGGAATGTGTATACTTTCTGGTCGGTCTTGAAAAAAGGCTTTTTCCGGTCCCTGGTGAACATTTTCCGGTATTGATCGGCAAAACGCTATTTTCTGGACAAAAAATTGTCCAGAAAGTGTATATTTTCTGGTCGGTCTTAAAAAAATTATGGTACGTCACGTACCCGAAAATAAGTGTTTTTCAGGTCGAGACAAGCAGATTCCAGGGCGAGCCGTAGGCGAGTCTTAGAATCTACTTGTCTTGACCTGAAAAACACTACTTTCCGGTCTTGTAACGTAAATCACTATTCCGAGAACATAAAACTCTGTAAAGAGTTAGAATATACATATTTATTCTTAGATATCTATTGGTAACATGCTTTACTAAATACGACAATTTTACAAAAACTGTAATAATACTTTATTATTTTTCCATGTTTATTTTGCAAGATACTGTTTTTCTGTAAATAAAGAAAATCTCTAGCATTAAGCTACAAAACCCGCCGGAATATATATCCGGATTAGTTGAGAGAAGCTGTAGTCGACATTAGTAATTTACAGAAACTTTTCAAACTGCGGGTCAAAATTTCACAGCTTACAACTACGCTACTTAATATAGAGTGAGTATTTCACCAACTTTGATAGATTATTAACGACCCTATATGATTAACAGCAAAACTTTAGAGGACTAGCACTGTGTTTAGAAGAATAACGTATTTCAAATATTATTATCGCCAACCGTCAGTAAAGCCTCCAATAATTATCAGATTGATTTCCGGAAGTAAACAAACAGTTTAGCTTCCTTCACTTTATCTGCCGCATTTGCAGCAGGTAAAGTAAAATGCGGCAGGTAAAGTATTTTGACTTTGACATTACTCGAAAATCATCATCGGTCAGTGTCACGCTTCTCCCTATTACGGCTCTATAATAGTTTTCTTGCGATTTATTTATAACAAATTATTGTTGGAACTCCTTTGACTCCAGGAATTAAATTTTATAATGCTTCAGGGTGTACCTTCAATTCAAATATAACAAATTATAAGTAGATTTGTTCTATATTTGCTGTTTACTTTGTCATAATAAAATGCAATGAAATATACCTCAGTTTTTTATAATCTGAATTCTGAGCAGTTGGCGATAAAATTATGTATGCACCACGTCAGTAAAGTGTCTTCATCGGACTCGCCTGTTATTCGCCTCGCTTCGCTCGTCTCATAATTTCAGACACGTCCGATAAAGAATCACTTTACTGCCTTGGTACATAAATAACTATTAAAACATATTATAATATGTTCCTTGTAGAATATTTGAGGATCTACAAAAAAATGTTCCTAAATTATTTTGATGTTTTCAGTATTTTCAACATTATTCAAGGTTAAAATAAAATTAGTAATAAATTCTCACATTTCCCCAATTTTTCGACGCTTCAATCACGTTTATGAAAAAAATTTATAAAGTATTTTTGTAGACCGTTTAATTTCGTTTTGAAAATCTTTGAAACAAGTATGGCGAGAAAAAAAAGATCCCTGAAAGTTGGAACAAGGCATTAATCATTCCAATCCACAAAAAGGGTCCCAAGGAAGAATACAATAACTATCGCGGAATAGCTCTTTTAGATGTAGTATACAAAGTTCTGGCAAAAATACTTGAAAATCGATTAGACAAATACCACAAAGAAAATGTAGGAGAGTACCAAGGAGGTTTTAAAGCAGGTAGATCGACAATATACCAAATTTTCATTATGAAACAACTTCAGGAGAATGCTTACGAACAAAATCTAAGTCCACATAATGCTATTTATCGATTACAGACATGCCTGTGATACTATCAAAAGAAAAAAACCATCCGAAAAACCGAGCGCAAAGTAACTTTGGAGGGTAGTACTTCAAACCAATTCAAGATAGAGAAAGGTCTGAGACAAGGAGACCCATTATCCACAACCCTCTTTAACCTAGTTCAAGAGATTATACTAAGAGAAAGTGGCATAAAAACCAGGGGTTTAATTTATGGGAATAAACATCAATGTGTAGCATATGCGGACGACATGTACTCATGGCAAGATCCAGGAAAGAACTTTTAAGCGTATTTAAGTTACTGGAACAGAAGACAAGAGAACAAGGTCTAGTGATCAACGAGAAAAAAACAAAATACATGGTAATGAAGTACAATGAGGAAACCGATATTACTATAAATTGTAATAGAAATAATAGCTACAGAATAGACAAAGTGGAACAAATCGAATATTTGGGAGTCACTATAACAAATAAAGAAAGCGAAGAAAGGGAAATAGGAGAAAGGTTAACAGAAGGCAGTAAAGACATATCACGAACAGCTAAAATAAGAATGTACCAAACAATAATAAGACCCTCAGTTACCTACGCTTGTGAAACTTGGACAATGAACAAAAAAGTGCAGAATAAACTAGAAATATGGGAACGTGTTCAGAAAGATTTATGGTGGAATTAAAGAAGAAGAACAAACAGAGAACTATCAAAATTATTTAAGCATCCAAGTATAACCCCTATAATTGAAGCACAGAGGGCGAGATAGTTGGGACATATAGGTAGAATGACAAAAGATAGATGGGTAAAACGAAGGCTAAAAGGTGGTAAAATACCCCGTATTTAGACCTAACGACTTTTGTCTGCAATTCTTTATTAAATTTCCTATATAAAAGGTACTCTTTGTTGAACTCGATAGAACATTCCATTTTCAATATTTTTTACTTTTTATTAAAGTAAGACACTTTTTTATGTTGTAATGTATATAAACAATAAATTTGTAGCAGTCGTAAATATTTTCTCAACGCTTTATCTTCCCTTAAATAATTATGAATTACAAACCCATAAGAAACTTTTGTGCTCAAATTATTTTTAAGTGACCTTCAAGAAGGTACTACAAATTTATTTAATAAAAAACAACTTAGAAAAGTGTCTTACTTTAATAAAAAGTGAAAAATCTTGAAAATGTAGTGATCTATCGAGTTCAACAAGGAGCACCTTTTATGAAGGAAATTCTATAAAGAATTGCATACAAAAGTCTTCAGGTCTAAATACAAGGTGTCCCAAAAATATGGTACAATAAAAGTTTACGAACCCCTCGTACCACGCCCCTGGCTTATTAAAATATGACTTATTGTGGTTTTAGGGTGTCTTAGGTCTTGCCTGGAATAGTGCTATCAAAATGATAAAAATATATAATAGGTAATTTATGGCTATAAAAACAAATATTTATTTTAGTGATGAAAGTACGCCACTGGTCCCTTCATCCAAGTTAATGTTTAGGCTTCACATGCTCAAAACAAACGATATAACTACAGAATTTTCGGTGATAGGGTAACGGATGAATTGGTCCTTTCAAAAGTTTTACAAACAATCCTTTATTACTTTGTGTTGATCTAAAAATGATTAGGCAGTGAATATACAAAAAACCTTTGTTTTCATGTTATTGGACTGTATTCACAAAAATTGCTTTTTCAGAAAATGTCTAGATTCAAGCAAAGCGGAAAGTAATCAATAAAATTTTGTGTCTACAGGATGAGTCATGGGGAACTAGATTGAGGCTCATACATGGGGAATATAATAGGTCAAATGTGGATTTTAACTGAAATTTCTTTTTAATAAAATATTTTAGAAGTCCACTGAAATTTATTAAAAAACTAACTTTATAGGGTCATCTTGAAAGGGCGCTAGTTTCCTTAGTAGGAGCTTTTGGTTAAAGTAAATTAGTTGAGATGAACATGTATGTTTTTATTGTAGAGGAAGAAATACATTTACGTATTAAGTTTAGATGCTTCGCAAGGATATGTCGAACTCAAGATGGTAATACCGACTAAAACCTCCCCTTCCTCCGGCCTCTAATGCCCGTATTTATAGTCGGAACTCAACCTACGATTTGAGATTGACTTGAGTCGTGCTTGGCCAAGCCGTACTAGCCGTTTCTGCATTTCTGTTATTTTTGGGTGTGAATCTCGAACTTTTTTGGGCTTATTAGTATTATTTTAATTAATTTCTTAAATAAAAGTGAGTACATTTATTATTTACTTTCGTTAAATTTTCGACAACCAAAGGTAAAATTATATCATTAACGATATTTTTTGTGAATCTATAACATATCCGAAAATCTCCCGCGTTATAAAATTCCATAGGATTTTCTGCATCCCTTAAGTATGTAAGTATTTTGCATATTTTCCTCCACATAATCAAGAGATTACAAAAAATCCTCGTGTTCTCTATAATCCATTTTCACTAATCACTATTAAAATTGTTATTCTATTACAAACCCAATACACAATCTAACCTCAAATAACAAAACAAATGTCACAAACCGCGTCGAGCTCAAGACAGGTCGCTGGCTGCCTTGAGCAAGACTTCATTCGCACATGCGCATTTGCAGCGTTTCTCAAGCTGTGGGTCTCGAGATTGGACTATAAAATACGTTCTCGTCTTAAGGCGTTCTCAAGCTCGGTCTCGGTCTCGGTCTCGGTCTCGGTCTCGACTATAAATACGGGCATTATGCCCCGCGGAAACCAACATTATCCATTACTTGGCGGAGAGAGCTGCTGCTCTTTCTTCTGGTGGTTGAAGTCACTTTTTCCTCACTTCTGTATTTTTTATTCTCTTCGTTCCTGCGGAATGGATATCTTGAAGCACTTTGCAAAAGCACTGGTCTTCGAAGACATCATCACGTCTACAAGTGTCTCTGGTTAAATTGCCTGTTCTAGTATACTATCCAGGTCGTTACGCATGAAGCGGAAACGGAGGCACACAAAGAACTGGGACTCTTGAGCAGGACGGGCACTCCAGAGAATCATCGTATTTGTTGTCCTGGCAACATATATGGATATCTTGGTGACCGTAATTCCGGTCAAACCAGACGTCGATCAGTGTTCAGATCAGAGTTCATTAGGACTCATTCATCAGAACTAAGTGTAGTTCGTTTCTTTCTTCGGCAAAACATCTGTGTTTCCTCAGCTAGAGCTCTGATAGACAGAGACAATGCTTCTTTAGTCGTCGGCACTCAGGCGGTATATTGGCGCCGCATTTCTAAATGATTCTTGAATTCCTAGAGCGTTTCCCAGGAAGATATTCCTTAGGTGAGTATTTTTTTTTGTCGGGTGGAAACCCGCTCACAGGCTCCGGGTACTTGTTCTACCTTTCCCCGAAAGTGTGGGAGTGCCTCGGGTACGGTTCAGTCCCGCTTGGTCATCCTGCACGCGAGACGTCCAGGCAGCATTGGGTAGCTCCAACCGCACTAAAACCACCTCGGTCGCCACCGCATCCAAACTCGACCCTGGAACTACCCCTGGGGTCAGAATCAGGTTCTTCAACCGCCCTTCACTGGTGCGCGCGCTCTTCCCTCTCCTTCACGCTCATGACTTCTCTGAGATATGATCTTATAATATCCCATTTTTCCTTGGTCTCTAGCATCAGTTCAGTCATGTAACCCAACCTTAGGTGAGTACTGGTGTGTACTAACCTAACCTAACCGATGATAGCAGTAGCCTTCTGCTCTGGTTTGGGCCTCCGGCATTTGGGATCAGCCGTGCTTGGTTAGCTGAAGCTTTGTTACTAACATGTTCCATCGGTATCTTGAATAAGTCTAGTCGGGCATAAAATATCACTACCGATGTGTTCTCCGACTTCCAGCCCGATAGTTTCCACTGCATTCCTGCTGGTGATGAGCACTGCCTCTGCTTGGTGTTTCGGTCGTTTCTTTTAAAACAGAAAGCAATATAAGTAGAAAATTGTTACATGTGAAAACAAAAATATCCATATTAATAAAAGTCTGGAATATATGAACTTGAATGTCTAGAATTTAATGCTGTCTATTTTGGTCAATCCAGTCGAAATTTTAAAATTAGACACAATGAACACGAGCACACAAATTAGAACAGCAAGATAAATATTATCACGTAAAACATCTAGTTGACACCAATGAAAAAGTGGAAATTTGTCTACCAGTGTGCAGGAAACATCAACCATCATTATTTTCTCCGGTTATACCTATTTGTAATCTCACATTTTGGTAACCTCTGTGTCTTCTGATTTGATACATGGTTAGTGACCTTTGAACCCGCATGATAAGATTGCTTTTGACTATACATATTTGTGATAAGAAACAAGAACTAGATTTCTCGGAAGAATTAAAAATTAGAAGATACTTAGAGACCCACAATATGAAGTGATATCATATCTTCCACTTTTTTCTATTCATGTATTAAGTCAATCACAAAATAGGTCAATAAATAATATTAATCAGGTAGACATCACATCAAATTTAACTTTTACCATATACGTACAAATTAAATAAATATTATTATAAAATCAAGTGTTTACTCGCCGCCTCTGTAATGATACAGCAGCACGGTTCAATTGGCTCATTTCCAAATTATCTGCTCTATCATGGATAAGTAACCGCCAGGTGAAGCTAATCAGGTCTATATCTGGCAGCTAAACCAGCAGAATATCCAACCATAACACACCTGATCAGAATAAGGAAATTTGCTCCCTTCATTTCCTTTTAACCTGAAGAGAACGTGAGCAAGCATCTCGTTTCTATGTCGACTAAATACAGTGTGATAATGTTCAAACCGGATTCAATCGACTAATAAAATGATTTATATAATTTTTTATATCGAAGTGTTAATAAATAACACTGAAAAAGGCATAATCAAATACAATAAGGGATATTTTTGTCACTGAGGGTATATAGATAACGCATTTTATGCTTAAAGGCCCATAGCTTCTTCTTTTTTGTTATGTTTCTCTCTTTTATTCGATCGCTTGCAATCTTATTCAAGTTCTCTATTCCACAAACAGTCGTTGTAAAAAGTAATGAGGACTACTCCTACAACGGCGCTGGAGACAATGCTAGACCTTCCTCCGCTACATTGTGTCATAATGTGCGAATCAAGGGCAGCTCTAACCCAACTGGAAAAAGCATCAGACCATGACATGGCATATGGGAGAGGACACACAGAAATAAGGCAACCACATGACCACTAGATATATCTTTAGCAAGAACTTCGAGATCGAAAAGAGCTTGAGGGAATCGTCTCGCTTGGTAAATCGGTATTTCAAGCAGAGGTCTATGCAATACTTGCATGTGCAAGGGCAAATAACATGAGAGCTTACAACAACAGACAGATCAGGATCTACAGTAACAGTCAAGCTGCCCTTAAAGCACTTCAGAGCTCTAAGGTAATATCTCCGCTGGTATGGAAATGCGGAGAAGAACTTAGAAGACTGGTGACTTGGAGCAGTATAACACTGGTGTGGGTTCCAGGACACAATGAAAAAGCTGACGAACTGGCAAGAACAGGATCGTCAACCCTGATCAACGGACCTGAATCAGCTGTGAGCATTCCCAGATGCTCCACTAGGTCATGGTTAAAAGGGTGGGTAAAAGAAGAGCACAATAAACACTGGAAGAATACGCCTAGGCAAACACATGGGAAGAAGTTCATAAAAGAACCATCAGAAAAAGTAGCGAAAAAAAAACTGCTCTTTTCCCACTGGACACTTTCCCACAAAAGTGCACCTGAACAAAATAGGGCTGTATAACGGAGGCCTTACATGCAGAAGATGCAAAAAGGACACCAAAACAGCTCTGCACATATTATCCAGCTATGAGACACTGGACCACAGGAGGCAGAAACTGTATGGAAGACCCCAAATGACTCCAGACTTCTACAATCAACCAGTAAAGAACCTGTATGAGCTAATACAGGGAACGGATTAGCTGAGTGGGCGGTAGTCAGAACACTAGGAAGATCTACAATAAGCACAAGAGGCAGAGGTGGTGCCAGCGAAGGGACGGCTCCTTTAAAAAAAAGCGCAGATATTAAAAAATAGGTAGGTATAATATACTAGTGTACCGAATTTTATACTTAAGTAAACTGAAATTTTCACAAAATGTAATAGACGTCCATATATCATAAATGGTTGACAACTTAAATAGAAAATTGATGTTGCAGCAAAAAAATATGCATTTGCGAAAACAGTTTTGCGGAAGAGCATTCGAAAATTTGGCTAATCGTTTGAAACAAACTGTTCCCCCTTGAAAAAAGTCTACACGACGGCGAAGGAACAATACAAATAAATGTTTCAGGATACATTGCTGCAGATCCACAAGTTAGTGCAAGAAAACTAGACTGCGATTAATGAATTTCGAAGTACTGTGTTCACTCTATTTTAAAAATAAATTGTTTTCATCTATATTGTGTATCTTTTCATCAAGGATTAAAAGCTAGGGGAAAGTGGGCTCCCTCCGTACACCGCCACTGGTCAAATGTCACGCGCAATCGCGAGTAGCTAGGGTACAATACATAGTTCTTGCAGTCAACGAAGTAAGTAGTGAACAAGGAGTGACAGCAAGCAGCCGAGTAGGAAGGACGTGTCTTGAATACTCAGAAGCAAGCGAAGTAGATTTGAGAAAGCGATCGGACGGAGGCTGATTTTTATCAGCCGAACCGGCGAAAGCTAATCAGCCGACGTAAACAGCGTTTTAAACGCAAATAGAGTTTTTTAACACTTGTTTTCTATCTACGAAAGTTTTGAAAAATATTTTTATTTCTTAAAGACCGGATTTGATAGATGTTTTGTATGTTTTAGGACCTGTGGAGGACAGGAACTATCAAGATGCCACCCAAAAAGAAGAACGACAGCCGTGCTAGCATCCAAGCTAGCAACAGGACAAGGAGGACTATGGAATCAACATCGGACTCGGACAGCGAGGACAGGGCAACAAGAGCCATGAAGATGGCAGACAAGGCGATAGAAGAAAACACGAAATCCCGGAAAGAAATAGATATAATGCAGAAACTCCTAGAAGAAAGAAACCAGGCCCAAGAAGAAGCAGAAGAGATGAGAAAAACCATCCAGCGCATGGAAGAGGAAATGACCGGACTAAGAAAAGCCATGGAAAGCATGGCAAAAGCAATGGAAGAGATGCAAGAGGAGAAGAGGAGCCGAAGCCGCTCAGAAAGCGTCCGCAGGAAGACGCAGAGGACTGAATCCCCTAGAAAAGATGAAGAGAGTGAAGAAGAGGAGATGGATTTCACGGAAGTGATCTCCATCAGGCAGATACAAAAAAAAGAAGCCGCCGCCCGAAGGAAAGCCAACGAGGAAGCGATGATGGACGAGGCCATCCGCGTAAACAAGGAGACAACGACGACGCGCCGACCACCACCCGTCATTCTGCGAAGCATCCACCACTGGAGCTCCGTAAGAAAGGAAATGGAGAAAAGGAACATAAAAACGAGGTACATAACAATCCGGGAAAGACTCGGAGTGAAAATACCCTGCGACGAACCAGAGGACTACAGGAACCTAACGAGGTACCTGAGAGAAGAGAGGAAAGAAGTGGAGTGGTATACGTATATGCCACAAGAAGAAAGGATGGCAAGGATCGTCATCCGAGGATTAACGCACTGCGAGGACACCAAGGAAGTCAAGGAAGAAATCGAAAGACAAGGGGTAAGTATAAAACGACTAACCCAACTTCATTCCAGATTCGGAGAGAGAAGACCGCTGCCAATCTACCTGGTGGAGCTGGAGCCTGAAGAAAAAGAAAAAATCCGGAAAATACAACACATCCAGAACGTGAGGATCAGGTGGGAAGAACAAAGAAGAGGAAAGGGGCCGACGCAGTGCTACAACTGCCAAGGCTTCCACCACGAGCAGACGACGTGTAACGTAAACACGAAATGCGTGAAGTGCGGAGGACCACACCGATCCAACGACTGCCCACGACCGAAGACCAAGCCGGCCACCTGCGCAAACTGCCAGGGAGAACACCCGGCAAACTACAAAGGATGTCCAAAAGCCCCAAACAACCAGAAGACAAGGACAACTGCAACAGCGGTGAAGAAGACAGGAGTCAGCTACGCCCAAGCCGCAGCTAACAAGAAAACAACAACGACGACAACAATAAAACAACAGATCCTCGAACAGGTGACAAAGCTATTAGCTCAGCTAATGGCTTGAAGTCGCTTGTAAGAGATCGGAAGAAAAGAAGACACACTCTATAAGGGTGTTTTCAGCCAAAATTACCGGCTGAGGACGCACTTTGTAGAGGCAGCGCAAACACACA
>CAJUYH010006175.1:164-20893 GCA_910591685.1 Galerucella tenella
AACTGAAAATAAATGTTTGGGAATAATTTCAATGCGCACAGGTAAACGCGATAGATCCCAGGTGCTGGACACACGGTGTCTCTCTCTATCTAGCTGGAGTAAAGAACAGAATATCAAAAACTTATCTATCACTAAGAATTAAGGATAACTATAAATATTTAGAATAGACCGTTATTGATGATATATAATATTGAAACTTCCCAACAGTATGCCTTATCTAGTTGCACAACGCAGACAATTTCAATGGACTGCTCTATCGTTCACCTTAAATTATTTGAGGGGATTGATTCATTGAACATCTTTAATTATCTCGGCATATTTCCTGGTATATAATGCATACCGTTCAATGTTTAATTTCAATATTGAAATCTGTTTAGCGTTATTTACGACCACATTTAAAAACAAATAAATCACCGCCAAAGATATATTTTTAAAATTATATTTTTAGACTGACTGCATTACATGAAATATGACGTACTCATTACGTGTCTAATATTTATAAAAATAGTTTGATTAAGTACGTTTAAAAGAAGCTAATGACTGTTCATAATTTAAAAGAATGTGTTTTCACTAAAGTTAGGATCATTATTAATAGGTTCCTTTACACTTCTGGTTGTTGCATCTTCTTGAATTTTAAATATTTTGTTATTGGTCTTAACTTAATTTGAATGGTTAGTCGTGTCAATTCGAAAACATTCATAAATAATAATCTATCCACGGTAATTATAGTGAACAGAAAAAATATGGTAATATTAGAAACATATTTAGAAAAACCGTAAATCAAATATAATATTCAAAAAGTGAAAATCCAACCAATGCCGGTCGCAGTGAAACCAATGAGCAAGAAATCATGGACGTAGCTTTAATGAGAAAGAGGAGAACAATAACGAGCAGATCCGTCATTCTACGAATAATTCACCATTACAGCTGCGTAAGATATTACATGTACCGTTTAGGGATACAGACGAGGTTTATTACCTTCCGAGAAAGACTCGGAGTGAGTGCTAGGGACCCAAAGACTTGTTAACAGGAATCTCAACGAAGGGGGGAAAGCAGTGGACACCACGAGAATGAAGAGTTGTCATCCAGGGACTGACAAACACCGACAACCTGAGCGAACTACAAGTGGGAGGGAGTTCGAAAATGAGACAATTCTATTCTAGGTCTGACGAAAGGAAGCCACTGCCCATACACATGGTGAAGCTGAATGAAGAAGAAAAAGAGAATATTTCAGAAGGTCCAACAAAAACAACATGTGAAGGTGATATGGGAAAATAAGAAAATAGAGGATGGTCCGACAGAGCTCTAAGACTGCCAGAGATTCCACCACGGACAGACGACAAGCAGAGTAAGCACCAAGTACGTCAAGACCATATACCATTCCAACGAATGCGTAGACCGATGAAGGACAAGCCAACTAGCTGCGTGAACTACAAGGAAAAACATCCAGCAAACTAAACGGATGCCAACAGGTCGTAAACAACAGGACGACAAGGGGAACACTAAGCCAGGAATAAGCCACGCACAAGCAACAACCAAATAAAAGTCATTGCCCAGTCCGACAAAACAACAGCTTCTTGGACAGATGCGAATCACTGTATATGGTCGTCTTTAGGCGCAGATCATAGGCTAAGGATTTGCTCCTTACAGAGACAACGCAAATCATAGAACAAGAAAGAAGACCGCTGAACTTAAAATCGCCGTAGTTATATAGTGATTTTTATTGATGAAATTTCCCACTCACATATTGACTTAAGATTTAACATGTCAATATAATCTTTTAATATCCTGAAGTCTACATTTCAAAATTTCAACCTACTTTCATAAATAAATATCCATTCATCCGGTTCTTCCGAAAAATATTTCAAAATTTAATTAGCTGTATATTGTTTGTTTAGTTTACCCAACCTTCAAAAGTCGTGGAAATAGACATACCGCTCAAGATGTCATTGTTTACATTTGAAAAGTATCCTTCAAATTTTTTGTGTGAAAATGTGCTATTTGTACGTATCAACCGCCTGTAATTGAGTGCAATAAAAGTATTGGTTTTAAGTGATAAAGATATATGAATGACATCGTTTGATATACCGCGGATTTTACCATAGTTGTGTATGATGGAAAAGTAAATATTTAGTAGAAGGTTCATCGCACGATTCAGATTTGTTGATATCTGAAAACCCCGGAAAGTTTGGATGATTTTTTTTTGATATATAACGATTATTACAGTTTATTATCAAAAATTGAGAGAAATTGGAATTATTGGTTTGTATAACAGCATAATGGATATAGCAGAATCAGCAAATATCGCTTGTTTGTAAATCAAGCAACGTATAATACTACAGAGTACCATCTAAGAGATGAAAGCTTTGTCAGTTCCTTTGATGTCGTACTTACATATTGAGCGGAAATACGTCGAGGCATTGAAATATAAACTACCTGATACACTGAGACAAGTAACAAGAGTATTGATTCGAAGTAAAACCATAACTACATTAGGAAAAATAGTAGTGTTGATGAACATCCCTCCCAATTAGGATTATAGAAAAAAATTTTCAACTACCTACTTACATGAGAACACCTTATTATTCATCTCATGTATATAATGAGAAGTAGCTCATTTTCAACCTATGTAAATAATCATTATTCACCTATAGGTCATTTTATGGAATGAATATCAAAAATGAACTCTAGAAAATGTCGTTATACAATATAAAGAAATTATCAAGAATATGAAAATCTTTTAAAATATGAGGCATGTAGATATTCTTGGATAAGCTTATGTGTACAGGATCAACCTTTTGCAGGGTGTGCCGTTGTTGGTGGATGTTCCCTTGGATCGTCGCTCAGATTACTCCATCCACGTTCAAACCAATGAGAGTGAGTTGACTGATGGGGGGGCTCAGTGTTGAAGACCAAACCAAATCTGCTCTTTTTCATTTTTCTACTGAACATCAAATTTGAAAAATAGGTTAAGATACAGCTTTAAGCGGAGCGGTCTGAAGCTTTGACGTCAAGTTAACCAAACATGACACTCAATTTTGACATTCGACATTTGTCGACAAGCGCGATCAAAGGCAACCCGTATAAAGAGTAACTTTTTCCTCGTCACAGTCATCACACAACCTAACCTACTATATGTTTAATTTTATTTTCACTCTCTCCCATCTATTCTCTCTTATACTTTGATCTAATTTATACTTTTTTAAGATATTAAATTCACTTATTACACATCTAGCTCTTCCCGAGGCTTTTCCTCGATAAGCTGAAATTCGAGATTTAATAAAATGGGAAATCATTTTTAACCATTGTCTTTTCCCTTTATTTGAACGTTTGAAATATACCTGCGGAATTTCAGAGTGTGATTTTTTAACATGAAAGCTTAGTTTTTTTGGCTACGTGATACATATTCTTAACCTTCATTTTCAACCCTTCTAGATCCCCTTACGCGTACGTGAACATTCTTATTACATTCACCCTCATTTCTCTGTGTCACCGGTGAGCTCGGCAAACTTGGTATAATATTCATATATGGGAACAAAAAACATATTTTCATTTTTTTCTTATATTAAAAAAATGTTTGTTCATTCCGCCTTTACAGAATTAATATCGTCGGTGAATTGAAGAAAGTTTAATTAAACAAGAATGTGTTTCATCAACAATTAATCGCGATAGATTGAACACGATATTCTCAGAGGCTGCTTACCTAATTAATTAACTAATGGAATCTGATTCATTTAGAAGCAATTCATTAGATGGATCTAAAGGTTCCTATTGGTAGCCAGGAAACATCATGTCGTGTAATTGACACCGGTGCTTATATCTTCACCACCTTCTCAATTGACGTTTCTAGATTACATTCCCAGGTGAGAAGGAATTTTGGAATAAACAGATCGGAAGTAATAGACTGGAAAAAATTGAGGAATCAGTTTCCTTAGTAATTTAAATTAAATTGATGCTAGAGCTGTAGTTCCTTTAGGAAGCATTTTTGGATTATGTGATTCACATAAAGTTTCTTTTGAATATATTTAAGTGAAAAAAAAACACAAACCACTGCCACTATTCCTTTCAAGCCGCATCCTAATCAAACAATCTATGAAAATTTTCATGTAAAAGGAATATTAGACAAATGTGATTGACAAAACTTCCCCAGTAGAAGAATTTAAAAAATACTCAAACAACTAGAAATAACTCAGTAGATATTTTTGTCTGGAACTTGAAGCAAGCCAAACCACAAAATTAAATCAGCTCTTAACGATTGATGTCATGGCTTCAACCGTCAATGTCAAACTAGATTCTCTTGATCGCGGGGGAGACACCTTTTTTAAATACGGTAATTGAATTATTTCAACTGAAGGATATTTCTGTTTACAAAATAAAGCGTCTCAATACAATAATAATTCATGTTTTCCTTTGTCATTTTCCCTAATAATGGCTTGATATAGATTCCATCACCCATTCAAACTGTTTTCCATATTCAATAGGACATGTTTTTAATTGCTTATAACGAATTAAATTGTTGTGAATGAAAAACAAATAATTTAGAAAGTCAATAGCTCTATTAATGTTCTATACTATTCAGCAATTTTTGGTAGTGGTAAAATTTATGGATGGGTCACCGCGTATCATAGGTGTATGACAAAATTTTTCGGTCGTTAATTCATTTATTTCAATTTCCTTCTTTTATAGGAGGACGAAAAAATTTTTCTTCTGTTGGCAGATCCTATGACTGCCCATTCCTTTTTTTAGAAATAGTTGTTTTTTTTTCGGTTTGCCTGAAATCATCCAGGGAGTTTTTTATATCCGACTCTCTCTTCCTCTTTCTCTCGCTCTCGTTCCCTTTCTGATAGAAAGTCGCATAGTTTACTAGCCTGAAATTATGTTTGCTTTGCTGAAATGGTGTCATAGTGAACTGCTATCCACAACCAACTAAATAGCTTGAAAATCTACATAGTTAACATTTTTGAAAATTGTTTCAAAAACCATACCGTGAAAATAATCAAAACTTTCTAAGAATCGTGTGTATACTTACACAGAGAATATTTCCTTGAAAAAATCAAAAACTAGAGCATTTTTGTCTTGGTTAATCTTCCCCATCAGCTTAGACAATGCAGCTGGTGAGGTTGAATCTACTGCCAATTCTTTAAAATCCAGGAAATCAAATATCTAATACAGTGCAGAACTCATTTTTGTCCAAATTGAAATGTCGAGCATCATCACCGACTCGTTTCAATATTTTGTATGGTTTTATTTAATAAATATAAGGTTTGTTCCAGCATTAAGTGGTAGGATAGTTCTAATACATAATTTGAACTAATTTACTGTGCATGCATGACTATTCAAATGATAGGTTTGTTCTCACAAGCATCACAGACAGACTTTGATAATCCGAATTTGGCGCAAAGACCCTAGTGTTCTCGGGAGAACGTTCTTGCGCCGAATCCGGATTGTCAAAGATTGTCTGTGATGCTTGTGAGAACAGACCTAATATTTTGAACTAGTTTGGAATTTGTTAGTGCTGGAACGCAATTATCAAAATTCAATAGATATAATTCCTCTAGAGCTTGATTCTGCATGGGGATCAAGACATATGAAGTTCTATTTTAGTGACGTCACCCAAAAGCTGGCGATAATCTTGAGATTTGGTATCACGTCACATCTCTTGTGATTATAGAAATCTAGGTTCGGTGATCTTCGGAATAATAGTATCATTATCAATTCAGAAAACTTTTTTGTTATTTGACACATGTTTGACATTTTCTAAACTGCTTTAGCTTTGGTGTTGCTTTTCCAGTCTATTATGGTTTTTTTTCCATTCTTCTTGGGACTTGTAGAACGAAGTCAATTCTACGCTTTATATCACGTGTCATGATACCAATTTATCGCATGCAAACGATGTGGAACGGTTGTTAGGTAACGTGACGTCGCTAAAATAGAATTCTATTTGTCGTGATCCTGGTTTGATTTTGAAATATTATAAGTAAAAGATTAAGAAAGTACTGAGCTTTTTATAATCGATTATATTTGAAGTAAATATACAGAAGAGAAAGAAAACTTCCTCACTTACCTTATATTTACATAATATATAATCACAGAATATTCATAAAAGTTTGTTATAATTTTACTGATAAAATTAACCTTGAAACAAAACTGAAACATGCGCTGCGTTTATGTGAAATAAGAGAGAATTTGAAATACCTGCTCAAGAGCAAGAACTTATCGAACTGTTTTAGAACGGTTCTATTGTATGTTAATGAATTGATAGAACGTCGAATTAGTCTCGGAATTAGTAGTCTCAAAAATAGGCACTGGAACACTAAATAGCCATGGCGCAAACGCAGTACAATTCCGAATTATTTTCATCGCGTGCTGGGACAAACTTATAATTAAAAAGGTAGAACGTGGTAGGAACTTTAGTTCCTTTTAAGCAAAAATTATGTAATACATCTGACGTTATGGATAAACAATTTGCATATTCCTCGGTGGTCGAGTAGTAAGCAAACCAGACTCTCACGCGGTAGGCCCGGGTTCGATTCCCCGTGAAGAATTTTTTTTATTGTTAATTTTATTTTTAAATAATTTTTCTGCTTGATATTAATAACGACAACAGGTAGACGTTTGAGATATTTAGCAGAATATTCATTATTATACATAGTGGTACGGTACCCTTCATGAGGTAGTCCGACTGACAACATCTACTTAAAATAGAATCGTATATTTAGAAAGGCAAACCGTAGCATTATACAAATCGGACATTCAAGAACTGTACGTTTACCACAAAAAAATTAGTGGAAACAAAAATTGAATTGTTGAATTTTCAATTTGAAGTTATATTACAGTTCATAGAAATTTTTATTTTCTAGATTTTTTCTTGAGTGGGTCGTAGGAAAAATATGCTGTTCGACTCGTGTGAATTGTCCATATCGCACTACGCCTACGGCGTCGTGCTCAAACTTCGTCCTCGTGCGATATGGCCATCATATCCACACTAGTTGCACAAACTACTATTTCTATCAAATTATGCCCTTTTACATTTAAAAACATCCTGCCAAATGACAAATCAATTTATCCATCCATTGTAAAGTTTTCAGAATTTCAACACCCTGTATTTCGAAAAGTAAATGTGCTAGACCCCTTAATCCTCATATCATTTTGTCTAATTTTACGAGATGAATCTACATGCAAACGTTGTAATTACCCTTAACGTTCGAGATGCTTATACCATTTTTTGCGCGATCGTATTGAAATAAATTCCGAATAAAATAATTTAAATTTCTTTGAAATGGATGAAATGTCGAAAGTGACATTTATTCTTCTTGATCATTTTAATATATATTTTGCATTTTAGTGGAATTGTTTTCATGCCATTTATTACTTTTCGACGTCTGAACAGTAAGTAAATCACTTACCGACGTATTAGACTTAGAAACCAGTAAACACAACCTACCGTCCTGACAACCGATGCTGTAAATGAACAAAAAAGATCAATCGCGCAAACAAAATTATGGAAATAATAGTAAACATTTATCCGAACAAATTCAAGTAGATAACCAGCACTGCGAATACTAGCTTTGCATAGAATTTCAATATAGCATCGGTGGTTCAGTGGTAGAATGCTCGTCTTCCACGCGGGCGGCCCGGGTTCGATTCCCGGCCGAAGCATATGAATCACTGCTTCGTAAACGGGAGAGAGACTCAGGAGAGAGCACACGCACGCAAGCAAGGCACATAACGAAGCAACGTAACATAACGCAACGTAACGATGAGATCTTTTGCGTCGCGACCCCTGATGTAAAAAACTAGAGTTCCAACAATATCAAAAATATTTGTGTGGAAGTTATTATAACTAGAGAAAAACCCTAATATTCCTACAAATGGTACTAATTCCACGCACAATCATTGATATTTCTAAAGAAGGTTTGGCTATACAATAATTCGGATGTGCTTTTTTTCTCCTTTTCATTACCTCGACCTCATCAAATTTCCATGGAAATTTTTTATTCCCGCTTCTTAATTTCCTTACTTTCCTACTTCATTGTACAGTTTCAACCAATTAGGAAATTTCATTCATAATTAAATTTACCTGGTCTTTTACAACTTTTGTATCTTCAGAGTTAGAGGTTTCACGTTTCCCTTAAATTAGGAAGACGAGAATTTTTAAGAGGGATCTTAAATATTTATTATTTAACAGGGTCTTACTATTTAATTTTAATATAAGTCGTTAAGCAACTAAAATTGTGTTGTACGTGATAACATGAATATTTAGAGGACTGATTAAATAACCAGTCTCTATGCAGAGTCCGGTAGTTTCTCCTGGATCGAAACTAGATTTATCTAAATATCTTCTGTAAGTTCCTTGTGGCATTACTTATTCTTTTTTTCTCCTATTCTTTTGGGAATTAAAACACAATAATGTTTTTTATTTTTTATTTCGACGTTTCGGTAGCGTTCCAGCCACCGTTGTCAAGATTAACTAGTAATAAAATTGATAAAATAACTAGTTTTCATATTTTTTCGTTGTGTCAGATAGGGACCAAAAATTATTTTATTAATTTTATTACTAGTTAATCTTGACAACGGTAGCTGGAACGCTACCGAAACGTCGAAATAAAAAATAGAAAACATTGTGGTTTGATTCCCAAGAGAATAAGAGAAAAAAATAGATTTATATTTAATTCGAGCATACGGAAATTCCTGCTAAAGCGTTTAGTTTTGACTTATCAACAGAATTATTAGTAAAATCTGTAACACTCGTTCTCTCCTTAAGAGACAGATCCCGGCTAGAGACTCTCTCAAGGGTGGATCGACTCCATGTTGATGCCACACTAGGTATGCCAGAGGGTTGACAGACTATAAGAACATAGGGCGCCACTACCTTTTTAGACGTCGACGAAAAAAGATAATTTAATGTTAAGAAAAAAAAAACTAAGGTGAAAAAGGTAGAAACACCTTGTAGTATTTACTTGAAGTTAAAAAAAATAAAAAAGTTACAAACTTACGTAAACCCGGACACAGTCCCTACAGCTCTCACAGCCGGGTATAGAAGAAATAAAAAAAGAAGTTTAAATATTAAATTTATTCCGCCTCAGGAGGTAACATGAAGGAAAGTGAAAAAATTAACCTGTACTTCTGTGAGGTACTTAGCTTAGGTATGTCCTGAAGTTGAAGTGGAGAGGTCCTGAAGTTGAAGTGGAAAGGTCCTGAAGTTGAAGTGGAAATATAGATGCCTTAGAGTTGAAATATAGTTGTCGGTGTGGAAATATAGATGTCTTGGAGTTAACGTACAACTGGCATGTAAACGGTAACCTGGCAGTAACGGTATTTTGCAGGTGTAACCTGGCAGTAACGGTATTTTGCAGGTGTAACCTGGCAGCTGTGCTTACCTAGAAGTTCAGGTGGATTAGGAATATGTAGGAACTTGAATGTAATGGGGCACATAATGTTGGTTTAGCTTTTCAGGTAAAAAAAAGGAAGGCAGTTGTTGAAATAATGAAATTTAAATTTACTGAAAGCTTTCCAACATATATGTCCCATTTAAAACAGTAAAAATTATCAGCCAAATTAAAAAAGTACTAACGACCTTAAGTATTAATTATAGTAAAAAGTTATGAATAAATCATTTCTAAAAGAATAAAATGTTTTATGAAATGTATAGCCGGCACTGGAATATTTGAAAAGGTTAAAATGCAAATGTTATATATCTTTGAAAATAATTAGGTATTCTACAACAGAGAATCTAGCAAATGTTTGCATTAAAAAAGGTAACAGTTATTTACGATAAAAGATTTAGTTTAAAAGTAATGTAAAGAAATGTGGTTGACCACGTGGTATGTGTATATTCGTCTATCTCTGTAAAAAAATAAGAAATGCACAAAAAATTATATCGGCCACTACTTTAGAAAAAGCTTGATAAATATAAATTATAATTTTGGACTTACCACAGCAATTTAAGGTAAAACAATTAAATTTAAGAGACGGTAGAAAGATTCGTCCTTGCTACTCAAGGGTCGGTAACGGAAAAGAGTGAAAACCACCTCCTAGAATCGAGCGTTGACATCATATGTCAATTGTCGTAACGGTCAACGATAAGAGAAATTCAGATCACAGAACTATATTGGAAGAGGTTACTATGACGGCAAGCGGTAAAATCGAAATTATTTCGTCAAATCGGAACAGGTCGATAGACATGTTACAAATCTTCGAAAATTAACAATAGCAGTGTTTGTATTTTTGTCAGATTATCCCAGTTCTGTAGAAAGCAACCTCATTTTTTGTATTAAGCTGATTATTTTAAAAAAATACAGTCATGTGGACTGCTGACAAAGCTTTAAACATGAAAATATTTGAACACATTTGGTCTACATAAAATTCATGAACAAAATATACCATTTAGACCAAAAGCCATCATTTCTTAGAAAATTTATCGGAATTAAACTATATCAAAAACCATTATCCAGTTAGCTTTGCTGTAGTTATAACTCGACCAGTGTAGCTTGAGATTTGAGTTTTGGATGCGCAATAGTCATGCGGGTCAGAATGTGTCGAGAGCTCATTTTGTGCCAGCAAGTCACGATGTGAACATTTAGTAATACTTTCGTCAATTTCATAAAATCCCGTATTTATGCACTGTATAAATTAAAAATATTTCATTATACCATCACTCGTTTGACAAAGCTACTGTGTTGGCGAAACGCGTCTCAAATTAATATTGAACTCTAGCTCAAATTAAATTAAGATTCAAACAAAATACTTAGTGACTTCTATTTAGGATTTTTCAACCTGCTGGCTATTCAGCTTTCAAGACAATTACAAGCAGTGGCGGCTCGTGAACTTTTTAAGAGAGGAGGCTGGACATAAAAATATACTCTACTCAGCCAGTTAATTTAACCTTTGCGCAGCGACCTTACCATCTACTACAGTGACAAAATTAATTGTTGCCCAACAAAAACCAACGTGGAGGTATAGAGTTTCTCTTGCCAAATTTTTTTTGTTCTCATAATTCATTGTGCAGTCATATTTTAACAAAAAAATTATATTCTAGTACTATCTAAAAGTGTATTAGAAAACTCTTTTGAAAAACATTCTAGTGAGCTTTCATTCGTCAAGTCGAAAAACCTCAATTCATGTAAATCGGAAAATCGAATCTCAATTTAACCTTCAATAGTATCTAAAATTTCATAAAAAAGTTGTTTATAATGTAGTTTTTTTGTCTACAAAATTGTATGTTCTCCTCCTTTTCACGGGAGGAACGTCATCAGTTGAAAAAGTTTCAAATAAACTATTAAAATACAATTCTGTATTACGGAAACTTGAAATTTCATCAATGAGATACTTCAAACGCTCTTTTCAATAAATTTTATCAGTGAATTTATATTGTAAAATTTGAAAAATAACATGATCTGTTTGTTCAAATATTAATTTAAAAGTATCAAGAAAAAACAAAACTAATCACCTAAAACAAAACAAGCACGCACGAACCTACGCTCGTATTCTGAATTCCGTAGTTCGTTTTGGTTCGTATATCATCGCAACAGCTAGAAGCTATCCCAGAGGCTAGCTCACCGGGAGTGTTGCCATTTCCGCTCTATTTACGGTATTAGCAATTGGACTGGTAGAAAAAACGGCAACTTGTAGAGCAACACGTGATTCGAGAGAGATGTTTGTGGAATCTAGCCTCAGGGTACTGTTGTCAGATTCTAAAATAAGTAGTGAAAACGGGGAATTGATTGTGGAATTGGAAAATTCTAGATAAACGGGAAATAAAATGAAGAATAATGAACAAAATATTTCTGGTGCTACTTTCTAGATAAATTGTTGAGGAGGCTGAGAGATTACAAGATGTAACCTGATATGTAAAGCGCGGATTTATATTCAAGTAAAATTCAAAAAATATGCACATTTTTATTCCTTTCTGACCCAATCCCCAAAAAACAATTCAAACACATCCAGCTTTCGTCGATATTTTGATTTTTAATAAGGTTTGATATAAATTCACAGAGTGTTTGGTCATCAAACCAGTCCTCCTTATTACAAAAGTATCAATGTGACGACGCTGTAGATCTCTCCGCTCTCCGTATCGGCCAGCTCGCACGCATAATATTGTTATCATTATTTTTCGTTTGCTGTCTCTCTTCTCTGTCTGCGCATTTGAAGTCTCAAGCTACATTGGTCGAGCTGTAGTCTCTTTACAAATGTACCCGTCCAAAAAACAATGGATCAAACTCTAACAGAACGGACCAAAATGACCGTAACAACAATAATAGAATTATTGGAATTGTGTACAACGAAAAAGATATTTTTCTAATTTTGACATATAAAGTGACACTTTTTAAAACTGATTGACATTATGAAACGTCTTACTTTTTGTAACTAGTTGCATAAAGTAAAATTTTATGCAATTGGTGACGAAAAATGTATTTCAAAATTTGTGACAAAAAGAATTATTCTACTTATTAAACTGTTATAATACAAGTTGAAAACATAAATTATAAATTAATTAATTATTATAAATATTGATAACACAATTATTCAAATCAATTCCCGACGACATATTTTTTTCATTGCTCGAACTTGCTGTTATTTGGGAAGCGGCGCACATTGCATTAGATGTTTCACCAAATATTTCTTGCGCTGTAAGTTTTTCATTATTCGTGGAAATTTCAACATATCCCTCCCCAACAGAGGTAGATTTCCAACCTCCATGACTCTTTAATTTTAAAATATTAGCGCCACTGTCTGCTAGGAAAGTGGCAGAGCTTCTTCTGAAGCAGTGGCCAGTATATAGAACAGGATTTGAGAGACCAAGAAATTGTGCAATAACTTTTGGCAGACTGCTAAATGTGTTAATTCCCACAGGATCTCTGGTACATTTTCCATTCGCATATTTTACAAAAAATCTGTTGTGTTTAAGAACCTGGGGACGCAACTTAATATATTTTCTTAATATTTCAACAAGATTCGTATTTTCAATGTCTCCAGTGGTAATTGCAAACTGCCGTATAACTTTTGTTTTTGAAGGTGGGATATCAACACGAAAATGGCTTCCTTCGTCTATAACATTTTCAACTGAAAGAAATGTTAATTCTGCTTTTCTGCATGCTCCTGCCATTCCAATTATCATTGCAGCCTTAGCCATTAAGTATTCTTTGTCATCAGCTTCCACTAAAAATTTGGCAAAATCTTCTTTAATTAAAACTTTTGACTTTTTAGCACTGTACCCGTCCGCTTGCCTTTTAATATATGCTACCAAATTTGTATATTTTTTAATATCAATATTCCTTTTCAGATTTAGTTCAGACCTTAACATTGAGTAAAGTGTCAATAATGTGGAAACTTTTAGATCTTTCTCACCCTCAATATATGCAAGTAAAACTTTTTCATTAACATGTTTAATTTTCTTCTCATCACACCACGTAACAAATTTTTCGTATACCAAATCATAAACTGCCTTTAACTTTTTGGGAATTACTGATAATAGAGCATTACCTACTGCCTCTTCAATATCGCTTGGTAGCTCTTCAGAACTTGAATCACCCATTTTTTAAAAATGAAACTAAAAATATATCAATCTCGCTAAAAACCTTCCGTCTAGACTTTCTTACAAAATGTCAAACTGACAACTTACATGGAGTAACAGCAACAATAGATATACACGTAATTAGTTATGAAAAGAGCGATATTCTTCAACAAGCGTAATATTTGCCAAAACGAGCGCTAGCGAGTTCTGCAAATTACGCGTGTTGAACAATGTCGCTCTCTTCATAACGTGTTTACGTACAACGTTTTATCTAATTCCGCGCTTTCATAATATTCAATAAAATCTTCAATTACAATGATAATATTGAAGTGGAATCAAAAGGTGTTGGGAGTATTGTTACTATGATGTATTCACCCAGAAAATTGACTTACTTTAAATAACTGTGTCCTGAATAATGTTGTTTTCAATGTTTATAAATCTTAAAATATTATTGAATTAAAATAATGGAGTAATTGTCAGTTTAAATAATGAAATAATTGTCAGTTTTGACAGTACCTAATTGATAAATTATTCTTTGAAACTCATGTGGTATCTATATGTTGAAACATAAACAGTTACGTGAAGTTTTTACATACCTTCTTTTCATAACTGATATATAATTAAGGTTATGCAAAATGTGACGTTATCTAAGGTCAAGGAGTGACTTGAAGTGTCACATTTGAAAGCGGAATTAGATAAACATATTTTCAATTTAATACCGATTTTTATAAACAGAATTTTTATTTTGCCATGGGCTCTTGCCTCTCACCAATTTTGTATACCATATTTTTTTGACTTAACTGCTTAAAACTTTTATTATTTTTGTCAACTCCAGTAATATTATTTCAGATACTATAGCGAATCCTGTTTTTGAATAAAAATACTTTCATCTAACGTAATTCGTCCTATTTGTATGGAAATTTCCCCCGTACGTTCGTGTATCTATGGAACTTAGCATTACGGTCACGGTTAATCCTGTTACTGCTAGACAAATTCAATTTGGTTAAATGGCAATAGGAGAGTGGGAAATCCACCACCGGCACTGTTTTGCTTAGGGGTGGATAAAAATGAATCCCTATGATTCTCATTTTACCACCGAATTGCATTATTCTAATGCGCTAATACCACTTACCACATGCTTTCAGAATTCCGAACATCACGTCGGGATCAAATTGTCTATTGATGTTGAACGAAAGTGATTTTTAAAACTGAAAGAATATCCGTTGTACTGAAAATTGATGGAATATTTTACAATAATTTAATGCTAACTTTGGGTAGATACTAGTGAAAAATTAATAATTTCAAGTGACACTTTTTCGAAGTTTATGAGAGAAAAATTGTGAAGGATCGCTTGCAATAGTTTTATATTGCAAGCATGGTGAACAAACTAACTATCGATTTGATATGTTATGAATAGTCGCTAAAAAACTATCTATTGTTCTCCAATTCGCAGGTAGAAAAACTAAAACCTAACCTAACCAAAAACTAAAACGTTCTTATTAACTTTCAAGCCGAACTCGAGCTATCAATCTGTGCATAAAGCCATGTCCACACCAAAGAAACACAAAGGAACATATTATTGCTGGTTGCCACAACCTGTTTATGGAAACAGGAACAACAGCAAAAGTTCCGTAAACATTCTGTCTACTCCAAAATAACTAATTCTTGAGAATGTTCCGTTGTGTTGCTGCAACAGGAAACGTTGTGTCTACATCAGTGCAGTGTGTGCAATTGTAATTATTTCACAAAAACAGAAAAAACGAGTCCGTAAATGTTGGACTAGACCCATACACCCACAAATCCTGTTTTTTCTAACGGTCTTTATACATGTTATCCTGTGGATTCCACAAACACTCAAAATTTCGCTATAATTCAATCCTCCATATTATATTTTCTGTTGTCCATTTAAACGGCATGTTTTTCAATGTAATGTTTTTATTATTGATAAACTGAATTAAAATGAGCGATATTTTCGGCAACGACGCGTCGGCTTCACGACACAAGTTTCGAGTGAGGAACAAGCAACAACATGTCCACACTGATAAAAATACCGTTGAGAAACAAAAAATGTTTACCAATGCTTCTATATCTCCTTTGATCTTTGCCGCTAAATATGGAAACAAGCAACTCATAGGAACTTTTGTTGCTGCAACAGTAAACAACGAGGAACTTAAATAAACGTTTGGCAACATTCAGAAACAAGTTCCAGGAACAAGCAACATAAACATAATGTTCCTATGTGTTGCTTTCGGTATGGACGTGGCTTAATGGATGCGAGAAGTATCGACCCGACCCCACCTATGGAATCCATATTCAATAGTACGCCTCTAGCTCTGCACAGTGAAATCAACACCCTTAGACCTTCCAGAATAACAAAAATGTATCACAAACTCCAATCTAGAAATGAAAAGTCATAACATGTTGACCACGAGGTTGACCATAAGTAAAGTTAATACACTATACCATATACTATATCCATATAAACTGGAACGGATTGAAAGCATTCAGACTGCATGGAACGCTAGTGTGGTACACTGTTGGATCTAAGACTAATGTATGTATGTATATTGGGGTGACATTCACTGAGACCTATTATGCCCCCTTACTTCTACTAAGTTCTTGAGGAAATTCTCAGAGACCTGTAGCTCCCTTATTTCCCAGACATATTTTAGGATATCTGCAGGCTTTAACTTAGGTGAATGCTCCTCTTCTAGCTAGTTATCTCCTGAGTGCTGTGCACTAGGATTCTGAATTGCTGGATGGAGGTTTCTTATTCCATATCACAGAATCTACATATTTCGTCCCCAACTGTTTTGACCTGTTATAACTTTCTGTGACTTATGCATTAATTTTATCTCGACAGGCTGTAATCACCCAGAAGAATCTTTGAATGTACCTATAAGCCACGCTAGTCAGATCTTATTTTATTTCGGTTCTGCCTATTTCTTCCAATATTACATTGGAGTTGATTCCGCAAAGGGGATCCGGCCTCCAAAAGGATGTTTGAGTCAATCTCTTCGCTAGTCCATTTGCTATTTTATATCCTTTCATTCCACTTTTATTCCTAAAATCCACAGTAAGGTAACTATATTTCTGTCGCCTAGTTCATTGAGTTTGCCTAGACATTCCCACACATCTAAGACTAAGGAAGAAATTGGAACTGAAGTCTATGCATCTTTGGGGAAGATTTGGTCTGCAAAAAGTGGAATTCAATTCATATTGTTTCAACTTCGTACTTTGTGACGTATAGCTCATAGGAAATTCAACTACTTTAATTAATACTATTTTCAAGTAGGTACTTATATACCTAATATTTATTACGAGTGAGTACCTGTTTCGTATTATCTGAAATATCATCTAAAAACCGACAACTTCACAATACGCAACATTATCGATGTTATCATTATTTGTGAACACGATTATTCATTGTTAGACTATCTGTCTGTGAAACATGTTGTTTACTGTCTAACAACTATTTAATACTTTTAATCTTACAGTCAACATTTATGTTTCCTACATCAATATTTGTTTTTTGATAATGTCCCATGTTAATCCCATGATTGTTTTGGTGTCTAAAATATTTCAAGAGTGCAATGAATTTTGTACAAATAAGATAACTTATCAGTGTAGTCATAAAAAAACAGACACCTACCAATAAATCTCACTATTAAATGTAAAGCGTAAACTTTTTAGACAGGGTTTTAGATATGAGAAACTTACTTTCCTTACGAAAGTTAAGACAAATTAACATTAATATGCCTCTGTATATTAGTAAACAATGGGTCTTTTTAGTAATTTTTTCCTTGCTTCAAATTGAAGTTTTCTATAAAAAAGCTGGTACACTTTTTTTCCCTATGTAAACCAAACTTAACTAATCAAAATTACAAACAGACACATGTGTCAAATTTGACAAAACGCATTATCCACGATGCCAGCACATTTAAGTGAATTCGATAAAATGCGAATCATTTCCAAAATAGAGGATGGTTGGTCCATTAGACGACTTGCACAAGAGTTAAATAGAAGTAGAACCACGATTCAAAACATTAAAAAAAGGTGGGATAACGATCAAACTGTTAGCAGAAAAAGAGGAACTAGAAGACCATTTATAACTACAGCGGAGCAAGACGAAGCATTAACTGATTATTTGAGGGAAAATCCATTCCATACTGCAAGACATGCAAAAGTTGCAGTAAACTTCAATGCTTCAATAACAACCGCATTAAGAAGAATTAGAAAAACGAATTTAAACAATTGTGCAGCCGCCCGGTAATACAAACTAAATGAAGAACATAAGCAAGGTAGAATAATATTTGCCTTAAATTATGTTTTAAACGATACATTAAATTTTTGGGGCAGGGTAATTTTTTCCGATGAAAAAGTATTCCAATCACATAATGACGGCCATATTAGAGTTTATAGACCTCCTCGAAGTAGGTTTAATGAAAATTATATTTCTTCTAATGATAAGTCTGGACGATTTTCTGTAAATGTTTGGGCTTGGATGTATAGAGGAGGTTTAGGAATGTGCTGGAGAATCGAAGGAAGATTAAATGCGAGGAATTATTTGGATATTTTAGATGGAGTGATGTTACCATCGGTTAGGGAAATCTTCCCTAATGATAATTTTATTTTTCAGCATGATAATTGCTCAGTGCACACTGCTCGCAGCGTACGCAATTATATTGCTGAAAATAACATTGAAACGCTACCATGGGTCGCTAAAAGTCCAGACCTTAATCCAATAGAAAATGTTTGGGGGCTTATGGTGAAAAAATTAAAAAATTTAAATACAATTCCACGAAACAAAGAGCACTTATGGACACTAATAGAAGAAACCTGGGAAAGCTTGAGAGAAGATGAACATTTAACATTAAATTTAACTGACTCAATGCCCACAAGATTACAAGAACTTATCAATAATAATGGGGGTATGACACGTTATTAATTATTGAATGTAAACTTTCATGGCTTCCATGCTACCATGGTCTATGATCTATTTGTTAGTTCATTTATTTGAAATGTTTTAATTCTGAATTACGTGGATCTCGTATCCAAATCTAAAACTGTAAACTTTTCTATTGAAATTTTGTAGTTATTTTTGAAATTTTATGGCTACAAATGCACAATTGTTTGAATCCGTTTTTCTAATTTTTCTCGATTCTGTTGTTACTGAAGCATTAGTTTTCTGTATCTTTTGCATGTCTTGCAGTATTAAAGGGATTTTCGTATAAATAAATCAGATAAAGCTATGTTTAGCTCTATTCTAGTTAAAACTGGTCTTCCATTTCCAAATTTTCCTATAACAGTTTGATCCTTGTCTCACCTTTTTTTAAATCAGTCATCTGATTAACCAACCAAATTTTATTTAAAAAAATATTCGAACCTGTAAAAATGTAATACTTTTGTATTTATTACAATATCACACTATTTCTAAATTTAAGCTAGTTACTGTTTGTGTATAAATGATATAATAGATTTTTCTTTTTTCCAATTTGTTTTATTGCTTTACAAAATTTAATTTCATCTTACATATACTAACATTTTTGTTGAGCCGGCATCACTGCCCTAGAAATTATACCATAACAGCTGGTTTAGCATTGACAATTTTTAAAAGATCAATTCACACAGCTACAAAAACACTATTTTTGATTATAATAGTTGTACCAGTTTTATATGACGCGGAGTGTACCTGTAAATTTTCTTGGAGCTGGATTTCTATCCTGAAATAATTATGAAAAGAGTGGAGGAGCAAGCGCGAGCTTTGAGCACGATGTCACACTTCCCTCCTTCATGATGTCAAGGAGTCTATGACCTTGAAAACGACAAACCATCATTTCCATAGGCATTGTAAGGTTTGCTTTCCTGTCTTTTGAATTTTGACATCTCGTTCAACCTCGAAATCGATATTGATATTCTTTTTGCTATTGCTGTTGTTTGGATTATGTGTTTTTGTTTTACTCTCGTGTTTCAAAAATGTTCAAAGAGTGCTTTCTATGTACCAAATGCCCCCGCTTCGCTACTCTCGCTCGTGCATCAAATAATTTTGGGCTGCTAAAGCTTATTTCATGCCCTTATAACACAATATGTATACTACAACAATGCCTAAAATGTAAAGTACGTGAATTAACGAGATTTGAAAAAAGAGTAATAAGTAATGAGTTCAGCTTATGGTTTGGGTGGGGTTCTCAAAATTCACCTATTATCATCTACCGACGACTATGTAAACGTTTTCGAACTCACGTGGTGTACGCTCTTCCGCGATGCAGCTTTCAGAACTATAAATATACCTGAAAGAATTTAAAATTAATGGGATTCCTACCCCAAAATGCAATAAGCATGAGAAAGTCCATCTATCACTTTGGTATTATTTATGTACAACCCGAAATATCTCGTTAGAACGCCGAATGAACATTTTTAAACAAATGGGGTGATAAAAGTTTGACAGGTAACGTGGCAGACGAACATTTACGTTTTCACACAGTTATAAGTATAAATGCATGTTTAAATTACATGATATGAATGGTATAAATGGAACCAACTACCTACTCCATGGCAAAAACGGGCTTGCTTTTGTTCAGGTTACAGATCCAACTCCAAAAATATAGATATAGGGTACACAAAAGATCTTATAGGTCGCAGTGTGATGAGGAGAACTGGGTCAATCTCATCTCCCTTTTAGTACGAACGTTACGCTTATGATTCACTACAACTCTACAACACTCTTTGTTCTTAATTTTTAAAATGATAAATCTACATGTACCAAATGTAGCTCGACCTTTTTGGAAAATATTATCTTGGTTTAATCTTTGTTATTTTTGACAGTTACATCGCTTTAACTCTTTGGATTTTGGAATGTCTTTGTACGTCTTAAATTCCGCATGTGTAATTTCTATTTAGTGGGTGGTCTACATGTTCTTGTGATAATTTAATATACTACTTTATGTTTTTTCGAAGAGATGAGTAATATGAAGGCAAAGTATTTACATGGTTTTCGCTACCAAACAGGGCAACTAAATAACAGCAAACACGACTACATGAATACATGAATAAAAAATCAACATACTTTTAGTTTCTTGTTGAACCTGCTTATAAATTGAAGAAAAAAACGAACAGCTAATAGAAAGTGGCCATGATATAATACATTTAAGGTGAAAATCCCGATCATTCGTTCGCGTGTCATAACTAAGTCCCAAACTTTTCATTTGCCATGTTC
>CAJUYH010006175.1:20993-36380 GCA_910591685.1 Galerucella tenella
CCCCTGAAAGCGGGTCTAGAAAGCATTTATGCGGCGCAACCCCACAAGGGGTGTCTAGCCATTTTATATATATATGGTCGCTGACTTGGACCAGAAATATTAATATTTCGAGGATCCTATGCAATTCTACTTTAGAAAAAGATTTAGGGGTTGAGTGTGGAAATATTGGAGAACATGAACCTCGCACCTAAAACAATGGAATTTTCCATGAGGAGCCTAGAAATCAATTAACGCTACCGTGTTACGTCAAAATAGCTTTAAACTACTGAAAAATACTTTCCTCTATGGGGTATGGAAGACAACGAAAAGACTCTAGTCACTGGCATCTTATTTAGTACTGCTAAGCCAACACCAAATACAAAAAATGCAAGGAGTGTTTTGGACCCCTGGAAAAATTTGCCAATTTTCATATATCTTTCGAAGGATGAGGGCAAACAAGAATTTGACTATAAGAGACCTGACGTATGCTATTTAGTAGGCCCACTAACAGGACGCTAGAAGCAGCAGAGGTTATACTTTGTGCCTGCCTTGTTACCGGTCTAAACGCTTTTGCGGTATCAGCACCAATATTCTTTTTTTATTATTATTATTTCAAGGCTAAGTAGAACTTCAATCCGAAGATATTCCGAACTTAGTTGAGGTATTCTTAACGCCACGTTGAGGATGCCTTTAAATACGGTACGAACGACCATGTGGAATTAAGTGACACTTGACGTTTAAGTGAGTATGTAAGTAAGAATGACCTTAGGACAACAAAATATAATCGTCAACAACCAAGTAAGAATAAATGAATGCCCAAGCTAGAGTGAGACTGCAGCAAGGTTGGCCATAGACGAACCGCATGTCTTGACTGCAAGATGCGGTCTCCGTACGGCGATCTGCAGTTCCCATATAGTAGATGCAAATACTCAATACACGGACAGCTCGAGCAGTTCCTGAGCGGTCGGAGCAGTCGCTCTGCGGTCGAGTTTCGCTGCTCGGTCGACTGGTTAGAACTGCCGGACCCATCATAAACGGACCGCTACAAGCGGGTGCTGCCAACCTCGCGCCGCTGAGTACCAATCCCTTCCTCTCGGCAGGCAACCGGTTCAGTCTGCTCCCGCCTCACTTCATCAAAATCCGTCTTGTAAATGAGCTCGCATCAGTATTATTTTGCGCTCGAACACAACTTCTCCAAGCAGTCGTAGTCGACTGCATTATGCTCTAGGTCTAGAGCAGTCGGTCTCGACAGCAATACGCGGTCCGTCTATGGCCAGCCTAAGAGCGGCCGTACACGGACCACATATTTGCAGTCGAGAAAACCACAAAAATGTGGTCACGTCAACTGCACCTTGCGGTTGAACCAGCGACATTTTTGTGGTCGACTTGCGGTCATATGAACCGCACGTGTAGTTGAAGCGACTGCAACCACGTTGATATATATCCTATATTTTGTGGTATCACCTGCCAGAGTCCATATGGATGTCGAAGAAGAAGCATTACTACTTCTTATGTTGAGAAGGAGAAGACGTAGGAAGGCACATCCACTTTTGGTTGCGCTAAGACGGGACGGAAACTTTTATAATTTATTTGGCAAACTTCGGCAGGATGACAAAAAATTTTATAATTACTTTAGAATGTCAATCCTCTCATTTGATGAATTACTCAGAATTTTAAAATCAAAAATTGAACGTTGTGACACCAATATGAGAAAAAGTATTCCAGTTGAAGAGAGACTTGCAATTACTTTAAGGTGAGCAATTTGATAAATTAAATTATGTAATAAGTAGACTTCGAACGCAACGGCGCAACGCGGTTCATACGACCACAAGAATGTGGTTCGTGTACGGCGGATGCAGCAGCGACCACTCGGCGGAGATCGACTACAAGTAGACTGCAGATGCCCGTTTTGACTGCAGTGAACGCCCGTGTACGTATGGTACAGTGTTTTTTATGGGTAGCTTGAGTTCGCCGAAACGCGACGGCAATTCTGTGGTCGGGTCGACCGCAAAATGTGGCTCGTGTACGGAGGCTCTAAGTGGTTTGAAACCTCCTCTAACACGACCCTGTCCCGTGAATGGGTAATCCAAGAAGTTGAAACAAGTGGATATGGAATCTGTGGAATAACAGAAGGCCACTCACCCTAATTGAAGACTGTGGATAATCTAAAATGTTCCGAGAAAGAAAATTTTAATTCCATGTTTTCAGACCCAAAAATAATTCCTTCATTCTTCGATTTTGTGAAACATAAACCAACCTAGGATGCAATGAAACAACTCTGTTTTCTATTGTGACTCTAAAATATTCCACGACAATGAATCGATTTCCAAGACGCTTCATAAGTCGCATTAGCGTCTTTTCTGTTCCCGCTTCCATCACTTTTTAAATTTAAATTAACAAAAGGGGAACGAACGCGAGTCATGTGGAACGTGTTTTATCTTGTCATATACCAACTCAGATCAAGTTGCTCGGAGTTCACTGTTATATTCAAAGAGACCATATCGAGTTGTTATCTTCAATTGCAGAATAACTCAGTCATGTTGGATTTGAGGTTAATTTTTATTGAAGCTGCTTTTATGGGGTGTTATGCTAATTTTTATTTGAAATTATTTCCGAATGTGAATTGATTAGAAATGTAATGTGTTGAAGAGTGATTCAATTTTGATAATCTCTTATATTTGAAGTTGCCTAGAAATTTACATTTTGGGCGAGGAACTGGAATTATGGGGTTATTATTGATTCTTAGACACATAAATTGAATTATTTTTATTCCTCTATTGGTGTCTCATTATATATTCTGACTTATATCTTCTGAATGGTTCTGGATAATGCGATAATGCGGTACTCACTGTTACGATTAGAGCTACTCTAAGCTTTGTTGTGACAAATACTTCCTGTTTACTCGCTTCATGCCGTTTATATGTGGTTGAGCAATATCCTACAAGGTACATATTTTTACTTTGTACTTGAAGTTTAAAATCGGTACACGAAAAGTGAAGCTAAAGAGCTGGGATACCTTCACACAATTCAGCTATAGGTTGTAGTTGTTACAATTTTAATAGCAAGTAATGAGTAAGAAATACTCAAAAACATACACTGCTCCAAGAAATTAACGCACCACTTAATATTTTCTTAATTTTTTTGCCATTTTGAACAAACTGTAAAATATTTCATAAAATTTTGGAAGAGCATTAAATATTATTTATTTTAACGACATACTAAAATTATCTTCACTGTGTTTGTTGTGTTATTGAATTTTTTTCTGAATTCCTATAATTGCTTAGATAAATAGGCCATTAGTCGTTTGATTTTTAGCTGCTACATTTGAATTTTTAAGTCTTGTGATATTCTTCTGGTTAAATTGTTAACATGCAACGTGAAGCCAGAAATTTGACGCCTAATGAATGTGCACAAGTCATTGTATTGCACGAAGAAGGTTGGAGTTATCGCCGTATAGGTGAGAGATTTAATGTGGTGTCCCATACAACAATATCGCGTATTGTTGAACGATACAGGGAGACTGGTGAGCACATTAGAAGAGCTGGCCAAGGCAGACATCGTATCACGACCCCCGGCCAAGATAGTTTTTTAAGGCTTTCCGCTTTAAGACAACGATTCGTAACAACAAGAATGTTACAATCTCAGCTTCAAAACGCACATGGGATTCGAGTAAGCTTGGAAACCGTCCGACAACGTCTTCGACAAGATAATTTGAGACCTCGCATTGCCGCTCGAGGGCCAGCACTAACCGTAGATCATCGTAGAGCCCGGTTAAACTTTGCCAGAGAGCATGTCAACTGGGGGGAAGCTGACTGGGAAAGAGTTCTTTGGACAGATGAGTCCAGATTTTATCTGCATACTTGCGATAGACGTGTTCGTGTTTTTAGAAGGCCAACAGAACGATATGCACAATGCAATATAGCGAATACCACCTTATTCGGCGGAGGCTCGGTTATGGTATGGGGTGGAATTTCGTTAACGGGTCGTACGGACTTGGTGGTGCTAAATAATGGAAATCTTAATGCTGAACGTTACATATTGGATATTCTTGAGGAACATGTTGTGCCGTTTGCCCCTCATATCGGTGAAAATTTTTTATTAATGCAAGATAATGCTCGACCTCACACAGCCCGAATAGTAAGAGATTATTTATTGGAAGTTGGCATTGAAACTATGATTTGGCCTGCCCGAAGTCCCGACCTTAATCCAATAGAGCATCTTTGGGATATACTCGGAAGGCAATAACGAGCTCATCACAACCAGTCTAACAACTTGGAAGATGTGGGGCGACTTCTGGTTGAAATATGGAATGAACTGGATAAAAACAGTATTCGAAATCTTATTTTAAGCATGAATCGCCGATGACAGGCCACGATTAGAAGCAGAGGTGGAAATACCCGATATTAAGACTCTAAAAAATCTTTCTTTAAAGAATTAAAATTTCCGTTTTTGGTTCTTTTTTCTTTTGTGTTAGTTTTGCTATGCTAAATTTTAGGGTTACATTTTTAGAAAATGATTCTTTTGTTAACAATTTAATAAGGTCTATAGAAATATAATGTTAGATTTTTAATTAAATTTTGTAAATAAAATAATTACAAATTTGTTAGTGGTGCGTTAATTTTTTGGAGCAGTTTATTTTAGGACTTCAAGAATATATTCTCTCTCTATAAATTAAAAACTTTTCATTATACCCTCACTCGTTCAATAAAGCCACTGAGTTAGCGAAACGCGTCACAAGTTAAATTGAACATTAGTTCAAATAAAATGAAGATTGGAACAAATTAAATTGCCTTATTTCATCATACCTTTGTTCCTCTTATTTCTTAAACATATCCAGACCTGTTATCACTTCTTATGCTTGAAAAGTACCAAATACCAACCTATACTTGTCAAATATATTTAAAAATCAGACAACTGAGAGATGAGATGCTTAACTCGACTTCCTTTAATAAAATGCAAGTCCAAAAATAATTTGCTGAGGTATTTAATTTCTATCAGAGTCGTGATTTAACTGAAGCAATTACAGCGAGTCATGTTTCCTCGAAAATTTTGTCAGAACTCATCTCTAATAAAGTGACAAACAACACAGATTAAAATTTTCCAACTAAAGATATGAGCACACAAATAAATGAGAACATGTCTTGTCTAAAAACAATTTCTTCTAAATCTACATACTCCATAGATATTGAGAAATACAAACAAAAGAATTGTCTACACATGATAGAATTATTGATAGCCATAAATATTACAGCCATTGTTTTATTTATAAATCGTGACTTACGTGAAAAACAAAATTATCATTTGCATACTTAAATATTTTTCCTCTTAAATCATATTCTGCGTGCATCATAATGTGAAGCATGTCATTTGAAGAGATATGGGAAAAGAAATATGAAATATTTGCTAGTTTTCACTCATCAGACAGAAAATCATAATTAATTAGAATAAAGACCCTAAGAAAGATACAGCGCTCATGTAGACCAAAGTTCCCTGAAGATAAGTTTCTGGGTCAATTCCTGTAGTAGACTGTTCCTTCAAATCACGATCCTCTTAACTTACTAGTTCCCTTAAGGAACTTCCCAGAAGGCACAGTTCTCTGGGAACCACTAGTTGTAATTTTTATTATCAGTACAAAGAATTTTCTGGCGAGGTTGAGTTCTAAACTTTTGGAACGTTGCCGCTGTATTGAAGTTCATATATTTTTCAAGTGGTTTTATTATTCTACGTTATTGAAATCGAAATAAAAATCTAAAACCAATTTTTCATGGAGAGTCTTTGAGCTAAATTTGTTTTTTATATTACTTGTATATTCTTATTTCCTTTTTTTTGTTACAGGTAATCCATCGCCCAAGGACATGCAGAATCTTGAAGGTATTTCCATAAGCTATATGTTTTTTTATGTTTTTAAATTACTCTGGAAATTATTTTTATAAGGTTACTTATAGACTTGGACGAAATTTTGGATTTTTATGAATGAGTTTTAGTAAAAAACTTATTTCATTCATATTATTCTCTTCATCATTCATTTAGCTTCCGCAACTATCAGTTCGTTCAAAGAAAACCAAAAGAGTTGTAATTAGACGAAGTTATGCAGAAAGTTTCGTAGTTACAAAAGTTTCATTTCAAGAGAATCAGCTATCAAAAGTCAAAGAGACAACAGATTGCTTTCATCTATTTTCAATTATGTAAAACAAAATATACCCAACCGAAAAATAATAATTACCTAATTGTCCAGTAATTTAGGGCATTTTCCGTAACCCGTACAGATCCACTTTCAGGACATAAGTCGTAGAGTGGGGTCTGTGAGACACCTAGCTATATATACATATATATATTTTGGAAAGCGTGTGAAAATGGTGAGGCTATAAATATATATATTGGGAGTTAGCATATGTAAAAACTTTATGAAATAAAGTCATATTTTCAGGAAAATATTTAATTAATTCTTGAAAAGTAAAAATTTTTATATATTTTGAATTTACATGTTTTTTTTTCAAAATGTACCTAATATAAACATACCAAACAACTTTTATCTATAAAGCAGCTTTTATCTGTAAAGAAGCTTGATAAACAAGAGTATAACAGAAAGATATTCTTAAATTTTATCGAAAATTACAAAAATAACAAGCTTTATTTTAGAGGTCAACCCGTACAAAGGGGTCTCACAGACACATTCGTACTTTAACTCGAAATAATTTACGCGTACGTTCAGCTATATCGCCCAAAATCTTCAAGCGCACTGCTGTTGGCCCAACTTAAAAGTAGATGGAACGGCAGAATGATATAGGAAGAAGTGGGGGAGCGGGTGTGCGTGACTTGTTGACAAGTGTCTCACAGACCCCATGATACGGGTTACGGACCCCAATCTGCGGAAAAATTCCTAGTGAGCTCGATTTTTGTATACACCTTCATTAAAGTGTTGTGATGAAGATGTGAAAAATCGACATAGACATCGTGCCGACTAAAAAAGTTATAAAGGTCAAAAGGTCAGTCTTTTACAAATATCTCGCGACCTATTGCTCGGAGGTCAATAGCATCCAGTATAAAAATTGGTCCTAGTGAAATTATCTACAAAAAATGTCTCCTGCATTTTTCTGTAAAATCAATCGTTTTGGAGTAGAGCGCTGCGAAAGTAATTAGAATGCACTCACATACGATATTGTATACCGTACACCAAGGTGTTGCGAGACCTGCCCCTTCATGCCTGCTACTGCCTGTCGGACTGTGTTTAGTTCAATTAAAAATTATTTCTTGAGCGTTAAACAAGTTATTTTAGTTATTTTCTGCTCTTAAACAGTTTTTATCATGAGTGATAGTGATGTTGTAGAAAGTTAGGCGTGGTCTACAAACATTGAAAAATGCTAGTGTCGCTAGCTGTCGGAGTTAAAAAATAATATACTATTGCCAATAACGACTTTAAAACCACCAGCACCCGATGATATACTGAACACCATCCTTTGCAATTGTACGAAAGGTTGTGGTGGCAAATGTGGATGCAACAAAATTGGGTTGAGATGTTCAAAAGTTTGTGGACATTGCCGTGGCCATAGTCATGCTTAAACGCAGAGTCAACAATTGATGAAAATAATGAAGATGTAGATGTCAATGTAGAAATGAGTCCATTCGACGTTTTGTCAGCAAATATTACAGATAGAGAAGCTGAAGATATCGATAATGAATGAAAAAATTTATATACTAGTTAATTTTTTCTCGTATTTTCCACAATTCCAATGAAAAATCATTTATTCTTGAATAAGAAATCCTTTTATTGAATATCATTGAATATGCCTACGGGGGAAACCATGTAAAAAAACGCGCCTTGCGTTCTACCTCATAGGTATCTTTCACAGCGCTCTACTTCGAAAACGGTTTTTATAATTGCTGCTATCGACCTCCGAGCTTTAGGTCGCGAGATATTTGCGAAAAACTGATTTTCGTGACATTTTGACATTCATAACTTTTTTAGCCGGCACGATATAATGTCGACTTTTCACATCCTCATCACAACACCGTAATAAAGGTGTATGCAAAAATCCAGCTCATTAGGAATTTTTCCGCAGATAAAACCTTAAATGGCTGGACTATAATCATTTCAAAAAATGTAGTAATTTTTTATTTTTCCTTGAAAATACGATATATTAAAAAAGTTTGTACAAAAGTAACTGTTGCAAATATACCTTATCAATCAGCTCTAGCCTCCAAAAGTAGGTGAATTTGAAAGTTAATACTATCTTGTACATAAAGAATATCATTGAACAGCATTTTTTACGTCATGCTAATACATGGGATCAAAATCCTCACGAAACAATTATAAGTCATAGTGTCTCTTAAGCTACACAAGTGTATCTTCATTAGGCCGTATTTATAAAACGAAGCCTTACCTTTTGCTTTCAAAATATAAAGCAATTCCTTCAAGGTATATGCATAAAAAAAGTGAAGGAAAAGGTTTTGCTTCGAAGGCTTTGCTTTAAAGTAAAAGGTTTTACGTTTTTCGTGAAGCATTTGCTCAAAAACTAAAGGATTTGCTTTTAAAAAAGGAATCTGGGTTCACAAGAACTTTTCTCAATCTTTTCAGAAGCTTCCCAGCCAACACACAGCTTGTGAAGTAAGCATTAGTGTATTTGTGGGAATGTTAAACTCTATCTGAAGGGCTTGTATTCTTGATTGTGTTTGTTATGGCTAATATGGTACATTTACGTACAAGAAAATACTTTAAACCAAGACGTACACCACGTGAATCAGATTTCAAAGCGTTATTTAGATTTGACGAGGAGAATGGGGTGTGGTTGGCGGACCAATTTCTTGGCGTGGATCACGAAACTCGTGGAATAGCAGTCACCTGTACAGCAAATGAAACTATTTCTGCGTTATTGTGCGTACCCTGGATTCCAGAGCGTAATTGCTGAAGAATTGGATTGTACGCAGCCCACAGAGTCCAGAGTATTTCATGAGGTGCTTGAGCGGATTTTACAACAAACACAGAAAATCAAATCATGCAGGCCAAGGAGAAGTAGTTGACCAGGTTCAATTTCCCAACAGCTATTGGGCCTATTGACTGCACGCACATTCGTATTGAAAAGCCAGCCCAACTTAGAGACGCTTATGTAAATCGTGCAGGCTACATGCGACCATAACTAGTATTGATGCAAGTGGGCCAGGATCAGTTCACGATTCTCGTATATGGAAGAATTCGGCAGTATGTGAAGCCATGAAAAGGACAAGTGTCTTATGACTCCTTACCCCAACCCCCACGAAGAATATCAAATAGCCTTCAACAAGCTGCTCACAACAGAGCGAGTTGTGATTGAGCATACATTAGGCAACTGTGGCAGAACACGTTGATTGCATATTGCGAGTTTCAACAGGTTTTTAATTGCTAACGAATAATCTCTGTACCTTTTACTTTATTTTTCAGGAGCATTTTCTTGCAAGGAAAAGGTTAGAGATTATATGAATACGAATTAGATCAAAACCTTTTGCTTTCACCTTTTACTTGAAAGTAAATGCTTCATTTTTATAAATACGGCCTATTGTCTGTCATATTTTGAATATAGTTAAACTAATATATTATTTTTATGTTTTTTGGAACCTTAGTTCTTTACGTCAGGTTATGTTTGAGCGACCAGGTGTCGCGACGCAAAAGATCTGACCGTTACGTTACGTTATGTTACGTTGCTTCGTTATGTAACTCACTTGCGTGCGTTCGTGTGCTCTCTCCTGAGTCTTTCTCTCGTTTACGAAGCAGCGATTCATATGCTTCGGCCGGGAATCGAACCCGGGCCGCCCGCGTGGAAGGCGAGCATTCTACCACTGAACCACCGACGCTATATTGAAATTCTATGCAAAGCTGGTATTCGCAGTGCTGGCGATCTACTTGAATTTGTTCGGATAAATTTTTATTGTTATTTCCATAATTTTTTTGCGCGATTGATCTTTTTTGTTTATTTACAGCATCGGTTGTCAGGAAAGTAAGTGATTTACTCACCGTTCAGACGTCGAAAACAATTTCACCAAAATGCAAAATATATTTTAAACTGATCGAGAAGTATAAATGTCACTTTCGACATTTTGATATTTCGGAGAAATTTAAATTATTTTATTCGGAATTTATGTCAATACGATCGCGCAAAAAATGGTATAAGCATCTCGAACGTTAAGGGTAATTACAACGTTCGCATGTAGATTCCTCTCGTTAAATTGGACAAAATGATATGAGGATTAAGGGGTCTAGCACATTTACTTTTCGAAATACAGGGTGTTGAAATTTTGAAAACTTGAATGTTATTCGATAACTTTAAAATGGATGGATAAATTGATTTGACATTTGGCAGCTTGTTTTTAAATAAAAAAGGGCATATTTGATAGAAATAGTAGTTTGTGCAACTAGTGTGGATATGATGGCCATATCGCACGAGGACGAAGGTTGAGCACGACGCCGTAGGCGGAGTGCTCAATCGTTCAAGTGCGATATGGACAATCCACACGAGTCGAACAGCATATTTTTTCTACGAGCCACTTGAGAAAAAATCTAGAAAATAAAAATTTTCTATAAACTGTTATATAACTTCAAATTAAAAATTTAATGTTTCCACTAATTTTTTTGTGGTAAACGTACAGTTCTTAAACGCCCAATTTGTATAATGCTACGGTTTCCCTTTTTAAATATACGATGCTGTTATTAAGTAGATGTTGCCAGTCAGACTCCTTCATGAAGGGTACCGTACCATTATCTATAATAATGAATATTCTGCTAAATATTTCAAACGTCTACCTGTTGTCGTTATTAATATCAAGCAGAATAATTATTTAAAAATAAAATTAACAATAAAAAGAACTTCTTCACGGGGAATCGAACCCAGGTCTACCGCGTGAGAGTCTGGTTTACTTACTACTCGACCACCGAGGAATATGCAGATGTATTACATAATTTTTGCTTAAAAGGAACTAAAGTTCCTACCGTGTGTCCCGCGACACGTTCTACCTTTTTTCCTTTTCCTGCGAGCGTAAAAAAAGTATAGTATGCATCTTTTATCAAAAACATTTTTAGTCATTCGTTTCATAAGGAGCTCGTTCCGCTTCGCTCCACTCGTGCCTCAGAATACGTGTGACTAAAGAAACGTTTTTGACACTTTGTAAATACTCAGTATACTATTTAACTATAAAAACTAAAATCTTATTCTTCGGTCCCTAACTAAAAACTAGCAAAAACATTTGTATAACTTTTCTATATAACTTGTCCGGATTTTTTTCCATTACCAAAATTCTACTTTAAACGCCGAACAGTGATAAAAACGCGATGTCTTGAATATAGAAAAAAGTGACAAAAAAAACCGCAACTAAACATAACCGATATATTTCCGTGACAAGAATTTTTTCTCCCTTTCTCCTTGACAGAGAATCAGTAATAAAAATCAATTGGTTTATTGTATCATCCTCCTTTTCTTTAGTATATCGTGACGGACCTAATGTCATTATTGCATGAGAGGTTCACGATATTTATTGTTGCTTGTGGTATATATACATCAAAAAGAAGTGATAAAGGAAAAGGTGTAACAGTGCCGGACTTGATAAATTTTTTCAAAGTAAATGATTCATTGAACTCGTAATGTTTTGCATACTACGCATTATCGGAAGTAATTGCACAAGTGCATCAAAATTTCCGATAAATTATTAAAATTGTTTCAAAAATTTAAATAATAATTATTAACATGAATAATACAAGATTTGGAAATAATTCAATAAATGAAATAGAGAGTACAATTAAGCAAAGTATACCGCGAAATACAATGAAGACAAAAAAGTCTGCGTGGGAACAGTTTAGAATGTGTCTGGACGCACGTAATTATACGTTAGAAAAGGATACTTTTGAATAAGTTATAGCAAAAATTCTTGAAGATACCAAAGAAGAATTAATGGAAATGGTAGAAAGCTATTCTAAAGATATTCCTGATAGGTTACCAAAAAAGTTTTTTCATTTATGTTCGTTCGAATTAGCATGGCGTGGAAATGAAGCTGCTAATTGTGATATTAATTACTTTAAAAAAAATATGATAACAAAGGTAATTTTTCTGACAGGGAAGAATATAATCCAATCTTTTCCAAAACAACACAAGGAGGATCAAAAGCTTTATCTGGTAGTAAGTGGCTGGTAAAAAATAATGCTAACAACAATTTCTGTCCCGTTCGTTTATTTTTAAACATTATTGAAAAAAGAGAATCCAATCCTTATTTAACAACAACAAGATTATTGTTAACTGTACATCCAAATTGGGAGAAAGGAATATGGTACAAAAATTCACCATTGGGAATTAATACAATTTCAAAGTGGACGAAAATATCGGCAGAATCAATTGGTATAGACACAAAAAAAATAAAAATAACCAATTATTCACAAGGAGCTTCTGCAATATCTGCATTAGCAAAAGAAGGAGTTGGTGAACAAGAAGTAATTAAGCTTACAGGACATTCTTCTGCCCATTCTTTGAAACCATATTTACAATTAAATGAAGAACACCATTTCCAACTTATAGAGAACCTTCGAGAAAATAAAAATAAAGAAAAGGAATCCTCAGTTTCTAACTTAAATTCATCACAGGTTATGATGCAAAACAATCCCCAAAATAATGCTACAACGTACAATTATAATAATTGTACTTTCTACATAAATAAGTAATCTTTTTTTCATAATGTTATTATTTTTTTGGCTTTTTATAATTGAAGTTTGCAATAAATAAAACGTTGGAACATAGGATTTTTTAGTTTTTTTCTCGTGAAATAGTCATGTCGAATACCACTCAATTAAAAATTTTGTAAGGTAAAAATTTTATCTTGTCGTATTCAAGTTTGTTGCTTTTAGGTAATTTTGCTCATGACATTTAATCCAAAACCACTCGCCTAACGGCTCGTGGTTTTGTTAAAAATGTCATTCGCAAAATTGCCAAGCAACAAACTTTCATGACAATCGAAAAATTTTGCCGACAAAATTCTCACTCTCGTGGTAATATATATGAAAATCAAATCAACACTATCAAAAGGCAAAACAACAGAATTTTATGGGAGTCATCTCACACAATGAGGATGCTGACGAAACTGCCAAAAAAAAATTTCAACCATAAACAATCGATAAAAAAAATTCATAACAGTGAATGGCAGTAAAAATGAAATTTGAAGTCACACAAATAATTCCTGATGCATTTAGACTTTTTGCCCCACCTCATAATAGCTTTGACCAAGTAAAGGCGATAAGGGTTAGAATTGGACACACTCACCAATACCTGAAAAAGTCTCTTCTTTTTGTAATCAATGGTAGTGATCGGCTAACTACAGGGTGTTTCAAAAAAGGTAACACCGTCTCTAGGATAGGTAAAAAACAGAAAAATAATTGGGGTTGGCTTGGTGAAATTTTTTTCTAACGCCATCCGTTTTCAAGATAAAGGGCGTTGAAGAAAATGAAAAATTACACATTTCTTACGATTTTGCCGAAACTACTGGCACCATTGCAATGAAATTTTATACGAATATGTTTTGGAAGCTGATATATCCCATGAATTTGTTTTTATAACTAACTCTCATAGAGGGCGCTAGTTACACGATTCATACAACGTATTATTCAACATAACTTTTTTAAGTGTAGAATTATTAGTCAAAACTCCAAGTGAACATAAACATCGTTTAATTTTACACCAAAAAGGTACTCTTGGTAAAACTCGATATTATGTACCGTTTTCGGAATATTTTGATTTGAAAATTATGAAGTAATAATCGCTCCTGGTATAAACTAATGATAAAGTTCGCTTTTCTCTAAGTTTGCCATGTAAAATTGACATTTATTGATTGTTATGACAATAAGTCAACAATAAATAGAGTTTTGAAACCTTGTTATTTGTAAAATTAGATATTGTTAAACAAAATGTACTCAAATGTTGAATACACCGACATGTTATTAACTTTGGGCGAGTGTTTAGGAAACTCTAGTGCAGCTTTTACGCGATATGCAGAAAAGTTTCCTAGAAGAAACTTACCAAGTAAAAAAACATTTAGAGCAGTTGAACGACGTTGTCGAGAAACTGGGAATGTAAGACCAAAGAAAATAAATTCAGGTAGACCAAGAACAACAAGAACAATTAATGAAGAAAATATTATTTTAAATTAAGTTGATCAAAATCCAACATTAAGTGTAAGGAATATGGCAAGACAAACAAATACATCTTCTTCAACTACTTGGCGGATACTTAAAGAGCAGCAGCTACATCCTTACCATTACAGACAAGTTCAAGAACTCTTGCCGGACGATCTACCGGTTAGAGTCGATTTTTGTGAAACATTGCGAGAAAGGACAGCCCTCAATCCAAATTTTTTAAAATGTATTCTTTTTACGGACGAGGCCACCTTTACGCGACAAGGTATGTTTAACTCCCATAACGCACACTACTGGTGTGATGAGAATCCACAAGCCAAAAGGGTATCACATTACCAACACTCATTTAAAGTTAATGTTTGGGCAGCAACTTTAGGTAACAGATTAATAGGTTATCATATTCTACCTGGAAATTTAAGTGGTGATATGTACCTTGATTTTTTAAATAATCACTTATTTGAGATATTAGAAGATTTATCGATAAATGAGCGAACATCATTATTTTTTATGCATGATGGAGCTCCACCGCACTTTGATAGAAGGTGTCGTAATTGGTTGAGTAACAATTTTCGGAATCGATGGATTGGTAGAGGTGCAGAAGCTCCGATTCATTGGCCTCCTCGGTCATGCGATTTTAATCCTTTGGACTACACAGTCTGGTCGTATATTAAGGAAAAAGTCTATGCTACAGAGGTAAATTCTCGTCAAGAATTAATAGACAGAATTAAACGTCACTTTAATGACATCATAGAAGATCCACAACCGTTAAGAAGATTAATGGATTCTTTAGAAAAAAGGATAGACTTGTGTATTCGTGAAAACGGAGGACATTTTGAACATTTACTCTAATTGAATTTTATGTTATGTTCTTTGTCTTTATTTTAATTTTCTTATTGTAAGTTTTTTTAATTAATAAATTTATCATTAACTTATACTAGGAGCGGTTATTACTTCATAATTTTCAAATCAAAATATTCCGAAAACGGTACATAATATCGAGTTTTACCAAGAGTACCTTTTTGGTGTAGAATTAAACGATGTTCATGTTCACTTGGAGTTTTGACTAATAATTCCACCCTAAAAAAGTTATGTTGAATAATACGTTGTATGAATCGTGTAACTAGCGCCCTCTATGAGAGTTAGTTATAAAAACAAATTCATAGGATATATCAGCTTCCAAAACATATTCGTATAAAATTTCATTGCAATGGTGCCAGTAGTTTCCGCAAAATCGTAAGAAATGTGTAATTTTTTATTTTCTTCAACGCCCT